>SOPF01027097.1:157271-178449 GCA_012979155.1 Hypericum perforatum | reverse complement strand
GTAGAGTAAGAAAGGGAGAGGGCGGAGAGGACTCAGAGTTTAAAGGGGAGGAGGAGGAAGGTGGAAGAGGGAGAGGATTTTTTTATAAAGGTATAATTGTCATTTCCCGTACCTCCTCGCCAGAGAAATACGCCAGTTTCGGCATGACAGGGGAAATCATATAATTTCTCCAAACTAAGAGGATTTTTTAATCTATTTGCGAAATACAGAGGGATGAGCGTTAAATATTCCAAATTAGAGAGAGCCAGATGTAATTTATCCTATTATTTCTAGAGATAATTGAGACAAAGATTAATGTTTGCTGGTTGTCACTTCTCTTGGATGTAGAAGAAATTGTTACTTACAAGTGGAGTAGTGCGTGTTTGATGCATTTATATTCTCCTTTATGCAGAGCCACCAAATTCTAGCAAACAAGAATGTCATTTTCACAAGCTCTATCATTGTTACCCATATCGACTTATGAGAGAATCATGCATGTTCTATCAGTCATTGATGAGTGTCGAAAACACTCATTATTCATGTCCTTTTAGTTGATCATTCTTAGTGTTTTAGGTTGATTTAGTTATGTTTTAGTTGTCTTAGTGTTAGTTTTCATTCATTGTGTGTTTACATTAAGTTTATTGTTTTTCATTAAGTTTGCTTGTTTTTAGGAGCATATTTGAGGAGAAGTGGAGGACATTTGAGCAGACACGCGAATGTATGGACAAGAAGGAAGTCGTGATGTCAAGGAGTGGTTATCACGAGAAGCTAGCGTACGCCATGCCTCTATGGCGCACACCAAGTATCCGTTACTCAGATGACCATTCACTCAGATGACCAGATGCACTCAAAGAGGGAAAATGCGAAGACTTGGCACACGCCACTTGAAGCTGGCGCACGCCAGACCAGATGGACAGAAGAAAAATAAAGATAAGTGTTGGACAAACAATTGGCAAGACTTGACAAGGGCGATTTAGAGCTTTATGAAGGAAAGGGGGATAATGGCTGACTCTTTTTACATATTTTTAAGTTAGATATTTTAGTAGATAAGTAAGATTAGATATCTAGTTTACTATTCCATTAGTTACTTAGTATATATGCTAGTTTTGCTTTGTAAAATAAGGGGAGAAGAACTTTGGACAAAAACCCAGAAGTAAAATTTGGTTTTTGGTAGAAGAACGTGGACTTGAAGAGGGGGAGCTTGGAGTCTTGATAAGTTTCTCTCCCTTTTACTCTTTGTCTTTGATTAATGCTTTGTGTTTATATAAATATGTATGAGTAGTTGTTTGAGTTTTGTGCCTTAATACCTTTGATGTAGCCACTGATGAGAGTTGTGTATGTTCATGTATGTGTTCTTATCGACGTGCTTGATCCTATTACTTAGACTTGCTTGATTACCAAGCCTTAGTAGCTAGTCAAAACTTGAGACCGAAAGAAGATAGAATTGATGGATAGGTTGATTTGATGATTAGTACTCTTACTAGGAGAGAAATCTCCTTGGTAGCCTACTGATTGTTCTTGGAGTAAAGCTTATCATTGGTATTTAATTTAGTTTAGTTGGTTGGTGGGGTCAAAAGAACATATCTAACCTTCTAAGCTTGGTTAAGTAACAATTTAGACTCATCTTGCACGAAAGTGTGGTTGAGGTTGCCTTTGATTCACTCGGACCACATCACATACACTCAGACCCCTCTTTATCTTATGGTTATATTGCTGGTTTAAGGTACTTAGCTCGCTTTTAGCTTTTTAGTTGTTGATAATTTGTTTTGTGTTATAAACTATCTATGTGCTTGTTCCTATACTCTTGATGCTTGATGTTTAAGACTTTAGATCACTTAAGTTCAACTACAAACTTCAAAATCTAATCCTAGTAAGTATGTAAACCTTAGAGTAAGTCTAACACCTCAATCTCTGTGGATTGACAACCCTACTTACTCTTATTGCAATTCGCTGCAACTCTACTGTTAAATTGGTGTACGCCACCCTAGTTGGCGCACGCCAAGTTTTTTAGTTCGTGAGCTTTTGGTCGCGCCAGGGATTGATTGGCGTGTACCAGAGTTTCAGGCTGGTCTAGGGGTGGCGCATGCCACCCATCTCTGGCATACGCCAGGAAGGCCTTATAAATGACCAATCATCCATTATTAAGCAAAATTACGGTAGAACTTTTACTTAGAGTTGCAGAGAAATGAATCTGTTAATTGGCACCGTTGTTGGGGATTGAGAATTTAGACTCTCAATTTGGTTTACGAACTTGGATCAATATATATTAGTATATTTTTATTTTTATTTTTATTTTTTTATTTTTATTTTTCGTTATTTTTTGTTTACTTCTTGACCAAGTAACTTGTCTTGCTTGACAAGTTTCATGCATGCCATTAACTTGTTCAACCAATAGTTCTACATTGGAGATTGAAGAAGAAATAATGCGGTTAGAAAGATCATTGCATAGGGAGAGACGAGAAAAAGAAAGAATGGACCAAAGGTAAGAGGGTCAATGGGCTGGAGTATATGCCCCTAGATATTCTCTAATGGACCATGGGAGACCAACATACGAAGGAGCAAAAACTAGAATCCAACAGCCAGCTGTTGAAACTAATCACTTCGAAATTAAGCCGGCCGTGATTCATATGCTTCAAGTTTCGGGTCAGTTCTATGGTTTACCTAATGAAGATCCTAATGAACATCTGGGAAACTTTATGGAATTAGCTGATAATTTTAAGTATCCTAGAGCATCTGATGATACTGTTAAGATTAGAATGTTTTCTTATACATTAAGGGATAAGACTAAGCTATGGTATAAGCAACTTAAGGGTACTCCAATAACCACGTGGGAGCAATTGGAGAATGCTTTCCTTGACAAATATTTTCCTTACTCAGAGACTAACAAGCTCGTTAAGGAGATCACAAACTTTGAACAATATGAAGGAGAATCTTTGAGTGAAACTTTGGAGAGATTTAAGGAATTGCAACGAAAATGCCTGCACCATGGTTTGTCTGAGGAGTCTCTTCTTAAGATTTTTTATTTTAGCCTGTCACCAATAACTATGGGAAATGTTGATTCAGTGTCCAATGGAAACTTCCTGAGAAAGGAAAGGGATGACGCCCACCATATTCTGGAAGAGCTGGCAGCAACAAACAGAATAATTATAAATGAGAGAAAGAAACAACCCATTAGAGAGTTAAGGGAGGTAACTAAGCAGAGTGAGAGAATAGGAATTATTGAACTTGATTCTTCCTTGTCTTTTTAAGCACAGTTAAACTTGATGGAAAAACAATTGCGCGAATTGACTCTAAACAAAGTTGATGTTGTTGCTTTACAACAGCATTGTGAAGCCTGTGGCAACTCTGGCCATAAGATTAGTCATTGTGCGATGGTGAGGCAATCTACAGAGCAGGTCAACTTTGTGAGTGGTCAAGGACAAGGAGAAAACCAAATGGTAAACAATCCATATTTCTCTACATACAATCCTGGTTGGAGAAACTACCCTAACTTCTCATGGAAAGATAGAAACAATGATGACAGTATGGCAATCGTTCCTGATAAAGGAATGCCTTTACATGTCTCACAACAAGGACCACCTGGTTTTCAACCACGTAGATTCTTGGGAGAAAGAATGGTAGCACTTAAGGAAAGATTTTACAAGGTTGAGAAGTTCATCCAACAAACGGGAGACTTATCCAACAACCAAAGTCAAATCTTGAAGGCATTAGCGGCCCAGGAAGCAAGGCAGAACAACTTAGAATAATTTCTTAAAGGGCAAGCTACTGCCATGTGTAACATGAAAGTACAACTTGGGGAAATTGCAAAGACAAATGCATATAGAGCATCTGGCTCTTTCCCAAGTCTACTGAAGTAAATCTTCGAGGCCAAGTTAATGCAATCACCTAAGAAGTGGCAAGAAATTAGCTTCTCAAAAAGTCAAAGAGAAAGCTAAAGAGAGTGTTGTGGAAAATCTAAACAAGGATACAGAGGAACAAGTTCTAAAGGAAAAGGTCCCGCAAGAAGAAGTTACGGAGCAAGAAGAAGTTTACGTACCACTACCACCAATGGTCCCCATTCTGTCTTATCCTCAGAGGGTTAAGCGAAAGTCGGGAATTGATGAAAAATTTCTCTGTTTCATGGAGAAAATGAAGAACGTTCAGACTAGCGTCTCTTTTCTAGAGATGCTAGACCAAGTACCACACTATACCAAGTTTTTAAAGGAACTCATCACTAAGAAGAGGAAATGGGAAGATGGAGCGACAATTACCCTTAAGGCTAGTTATAGCTCTTTAATCTCAAAGAATCTTCCAATTAAGCTAAAAGATCAGGGGAATTTTACAATTCCCTATTTCATTGGTGAAACCGAGTTTTCTAAATGTTTTTGTGATTTAGGTGCAAGTATCAACTTGATGCCTTTGTCTACATTTCAAAAACTAGGTTTGTATGAAGTTAAACCAACTTCTATACTTCTCCAGTTAGCAGACCAAACAATTAAGAAACTATTCGGTGTAGTTGAGGACATCCTGGTTAAGATTGACAAGTTCATCTTTCTAGTTGACTTTGTGGTTCTAGATTTCTCTGAGCATAAGAACTGTCCACTGATTTATGGCAAACCATTCCTCAACACTGCACATGCATTGGTGGATATACATAATGGTAAATTGGTACTAAGAATTAGAGACGAGAAGGTTGAGTTTAGCATGACAAGTGTTATGCGCCATCCTCTTGATGAAGGGATGTGCATGAAAATTGATGTTGTAGATGAGTATATCCTCGAGTTCTGCAAGGAGAACATCTCTAGAATTAAAGATAAAGAACTAGAGAAAAAAAAGGAGGATATTGTGGAAGAAGTTAAGAAGGAAATTGACAAGAAAGGTCTACTTGAGGAGCTCGAAATTTACTTGAAATATCGTACTCCACCCTCCATTGTAAAAGCTCTTTCTTTAGAACTGAAAGAGCTACCCTCGTATCTGAGATATGCTTTCTTAATAGATGGAGGGAGATTACCCATTATTATATCAAATAAGCTCACTAAGGAAGAAGAAGAGAAAGTGCTCACAGTTGTAAACAAACGGATTAAAGCCATTGCTTGGCAAATATTCGATATCAAGGATATAAGCCCAGAAATTGTAATGCACCACATTCACATAAAGGATAGAGCGAGGCCAAGAGTAGACCGACAAAGGAGACTTAATCCTAATATGAAGGAGTTTGTTAAGAAGGAAGTGATTAAACTCCTCAAAGCAGGAATTATCTATCCAATCTCGGATAGTGAATAGGTTAGCCTAATACATTGTGTTCCCAAGAAAGGAGGAATGATAGTTGTGATCAACGAGGAAGGGGAGCTCATTCCAACAAGAACTGTGACAGGATGGAGAGTGTGCGTTGATTACCGTAAATTGAATTATGCCATACGTAAAGATCACTTCCCACTTTCATTTATTGATCAAATACTAGAGAGGATAGCGGGGTATTCTTATTTTTGCTTTTTGGACGGTTACTCTGGTTATAACCAAATTGCAATATACCCCAGAGATCAAGAGAAGACATATTTCATATGTCCCATTGGTATTTTTGCATATCGCAGAATGCCTTTTGGATTAAGTTGTGCCCCAGCAATATTTCAATGTTGCATGGAGTCTATCTTTTGGGAGATGAACGAAAGATTATGGAAATCTTCATGAATGACTTCTCTATTTTTTGGAGACTCATTTGATCAATGTCTTGACAACCTAGACAAAGTGTTGAAGAGATGTGAGGAAAAGAACCTTGTGCTCAATTGGGAAAAGTGCCATTTTATGGTAGAAGAAGGAATAGTCCTAGGGCACAAGATTTCTAGAGCTGGTATGAAAGTAGATATAGCTAAAACTGAAGTGATAGAGAAAATGGATGCACCAACCACCGTTAAAGGAGTTAGATCATTTCTGGGTCATGCCAAATTTTATAGAAGATTCATCAAAAACTTCTCTCTAATCGTAAAGCCTCTAACAAATTTACTAGTTAAGGATGTATCCTTTAACTTTGATGAGCACTGCCTTAAGGCATTTGATGCTCTAAAGAAAGCTCTTATCACAGCTCCAATGATTTCATCACTGGACTGGAAACTTCTATTCGAAAAGATGTGTGACACGAGTGATCTAGATTTGGGGTGTGTGCTTGGACAAAAGAAAGAGGGAAAGCTCCATGTCATCTACTATGCTAGTAGAGTATTAGTAGGAGCTCAACTCAATTTTACAACCACAGAGAAAGAGATGATTGTGGTTATTTATGCATGTGACAAATTCAGACTGTACTTGCTTAGTTCAAAAGTTATAATTTACACTGACCATGTAGCTTTGAGATATCGTTTCTCAAAGCAAGATGCAAAACCTCGCTTGAGGTGCTGGATTTTGTTACTACAAGAATTTGACTTGTCTATTAAGGATAAGAAAGGAGCGGAAAATGTTGTCGCTGATCATCTATCTAGACTAGAGAAAAGCGACGGGATGAAGATTGAAGGGAATATACAAGAAGAGTTTCCGAATGAAACTCTTAGACAATGAGTAGAGTAGAAGCTCCCTGGTATGTAGATTATGCCAACTTTTTAGTTGGAGGAATTATTCCGACAGATCTGAGTTATCCGCAAAGAAAAAAATTTCTACAGAATGTTCGAATGTATGTTTGGGACAATCCTTACCTTCAAGAGGTGTAGTGATGGGGTTCTTCGACATTACATTGCTAGTTGGGAAGTAGCAAATATTTTAGAGCAATGACATAATACTCCCTAATCAGGTCATTATGGAGCTTCAAGAACTACATCTCGAGTCTTCGAATGCGATTTCTATTGGCCTTTCATCTTCAAGGATGCATGTAGTTATGTTGAGCAGTGTGACCGCTGCCAAAGAACAGAAAATATCTCAAAGAGGAATGAGATGCCATTATTTGGAATTTTAGAGATTGAGCTCTTTGACATTTGGGGATTGGACTTCATGGGTCCTTTCCCAACATCATATGGAAACAAGTATATCTTGGTAGGATTAGACTATGTTTCAAAGTGGGTAGAAGCTTTGGCGTCACCAACAAATGATGCTAGAGTAGTTATCCAATTTCTGAAAAAGCTCTTTTCGAGATTTAGGGTCCCACAAGCAATAATCAGTAATGGTGGATCACATTTCTGCAACAAGTAATTTGAAGTCCTGCTTAAGAGATATGGGGTGACACACAAGGTGGCAACACCTTATCATCTCCAAACTAGCGGACAAGTTGAGCTATCAAATCGAGAGCTCAAGAAAATCTTGGAAAAGAGGGTCAGAACAGCAAGGAAGGATTGGTCGAACAAGCTCGATGATGCCTTATGGGCTTATCATACGGCATTTAGGACACCTATAGGAATATCGCTGTAAAGGCTTGTTTATGGCAAAGCATGCCATCTTCTAGTAGAGCTTGAGCATCGTGCATTCAGGGCCATTAAAACCTTTAATTATGATTACAAAAAGGTCAGAGAATGTAGAATCCTCCAACTTGAAGAGTTGGATGAAATGCGGGACTTGGCATTCGAAAGCTCAAGGCTTTACAAGGAAAGGACAAAAAGAAGACATGATGCCCTTATCATCAAGAAAGATTTTAAGGAGGGGTAGCATGTTCTTCTTTATAACTCGCGAATAAGACTCTTCCCTGGGAAGCTCAAATCCAAGTGGAGCGGCCCTTACCAAATTGTTAAAATGTTCCCTTTCGGAGCACTTGATTTGAAAAATAGCAATGGGATAGTATTTTGAGTCAACGGCCAACGACGCAAAATTTACATTAGAGGGAGCAATATTAATCGAGATGCAGAGGTGCAATCGATTAATATGCCATCCAGTGCTTGACCTTTTGAAACAAAGCAAGGCTCTTTTACCTACAGAGAATAAAGAATAGGATGTTTTGCACTAAGTATATTCGTCTAGTCAGTGTCTTAGTCACTAGGAAGATCTCGATTGACATTTGTCTCATCATTCTCCGTCGAGCACAAGAGACCTTGAGAATTGAGAGATGAGAAGACAATTTCTTGAGACACTCTAGAGAAACATCAAAGAGTGCATTCAAGAGGAGGATAAAGAGATTTGAATTTTGTCCAAGGTGCAGAAAATTGGAACATGACGAGAAATGTAGCAAGAATAGCACTAACTCACAAAATGAGCATACTGTGTAACTACGTAGTGACCCTATTAGGCTTAAAGCAGAAAAGGTTGCACAAAGAGGTAGTTCGTCATGGTATGCCATTCGTGAGTTGTGTGAATTATGAACGTCCAAGTTTCACCTTTGACCACCTTTGACCCATGTAGATGGGGCGTCTAGTTTTCAAGCTTTCCAGGAATGCAGCATACATAAAAGCCAAAAAAATTAGATTAGAAGTCTTTTTCTTATGTTTATTATATTAGTTTTAGTATTTATATCCTAGGTGTTAAGTTTTTGAGAAGTGTACATATGGCGCATGCCATATCTTGTGAATTGGGAGGTCCTAGCACACACCAGAAATACTGGCACAAGCCAGAGTTATGTGAAAGGAGGAAGTTGGCACATGCCAACAGACTTGGCGTATGCCAGGTTTGGGCAGAATCGACTATAAAGCTCTCTGACAGTCGAGTTTCTTCATAGATTTTCAAATTCCAAAAATTCCTGCCTTTCAAAACTTCCAAATTTCACGAGTCCAACACTCCCAAACTATTTACCCATATTTCCCAAGGTCTAAAACGAAGTTTGCAATGGCGGATGCTACAGGATCTAGCCAGATTCCATGCGGAGATAGGAGGAAGCGCTAAAGAAATCCTTCGCCTTCTTCACCAGGTTCTTCACCACCAGACATCCGTGGACGCTACAACGCTCCCTTCATAATCTTTCACGATTGGGAGAGAGAGAGGTATCAAAAATTTTCTTGCCTCAGTGCCCTTAGTCATTTTATGATTGATTGGGAAGATATGCAGAAACTAGGGGTAGATAGACAACTGAGGTCACTTTTAGGAAACTAGGATGGAGGTATTTCAAGAATAGAGAGATTATGGCTAGGCAAGAATTAATGTTAGAGTTCTACTGCACGTTGCAGGTTGCGGCTAATAGACAATCATTTACTGCACATATATTTGACACTGATTTTAGCATGGATAAGGTTGAGTTCAACGACCTTTTTAGCCTTAATGCTGGACCAGGTACATTAAACTTCTCTTCCACTAGTCAGGCCCATCGAGCATGGCACAAGATCACAGGATTCGAGAGATATGAGTCGAGAAGGGCGCCTAATGTATTGATTAGAGAACCATATCTAGGCATCCTCTATCGCTTTATTACTCTGACCATTAGTGGTCAATAGGAAGAATCTAAAGTCTTTCGATCTCAGCTGTATGCCATAGATTACCTACGCCATGATGTTCCCTTTAGCATCTTTGCTATGATCATCGACTGCTTTGCTAGATCCATTAGCGATAGGGAACCTAGGTATCTGTACTTAGGTCATATTATTTCTTGCATTGTATGTCACCATTTTTCGAGGCAGTTTGCAGATTTCTGTAGAATGATTTTGGAGCCAGTACTGCTCATCATTGAGAAGCTCCACATGAGCAAGCTGATCAAGAAGACGATGATTGATGGAGAGGAAGTCGTCGAGTACAAGCCTTGGGAGGAGAGACAGGCAGTCCAGTTACGCCTTGGAGTACCAGGTAGGATGCCAGCACAGAGAGAGGAGTAGCAGGAGCAGGCAGGCTTGAGCCATCAGTACCAAGCCCTGCATGACGATGTAGGGCTGAGTTATCAGGTGCCTAACTCACAGTTAGATATTCATTTTTTACGTGACCAGTTGGCTATGATGCAGGTGCAGCTACATGGTCACAGAAAGCAGCTTCATAGATACGATGTGCAACTGCAGGACTATGTAGTTAGCAACACAACTGGATGGGACCGCTAATATAACTACAATGCTTGTATGGAGGTCGAGCTTAGAGCTCAGAGAAAGGAGCAGAGGGTGTTCTATGCCGATTAAAGAGCTCACATGGCATTCCAGAAGGAGTATTACGAGCAGCAGCGAACGCACGCTGAGTGGATGTGCACCTAGGCAGAGAACTTTGGCAGTGGTTTCATGTTCCCACCACCACCTCCTTCAGCTTCTGATGATTGACAGGAAGCTCCTATTTCTTTACTTTTGTATTTTTCTTTATTTGTTTTCGTATTTGTTTATTTTCTTGTATTTTGACTCTATTTTTAAGTTTTGTGTGTTTGTAACTCATTTAATGATTGTGTTATGCTACTAGACGGTGATCCTATTAGGCTTAAAGCCGAAAAGGTCACAAGAAGGTAGTCTATATAATAAGTCATTATTGAGTTATTCTATTGCATGTTTATTTGTGTATGTTTGTTTTGAGATTAGTTTTTCATATCTTTGGTGACTTGGTATGGAAGTGTTCCCATTTTGAGCTCTTCAGGGTTTAATCTCCTTGATGCTTCTTAATGTACTAGGTCATCGAGATAAAACTATCTCACCTCTGTTTTTCTTTTAGATTAGTGCTTATTAGTATCTTAGACACCTTGAGGACAATGTGTCATTCAAGTGTGGGGGAGAGTTCCTTCTCGGAATCTTCCTTTTAGGTTGTTTAGTATGTCTACATGTTAGGTTATTTTGTTTAGGTTTAGACTTGGCATGAATTTTTCAAAAATTTGATCCCCCTCAAAAAAATTTAACTTGTGTTAGAATTTTATCATTTTCTTAGTTAGGAATTTAATTCAAGCACAAAGCCTAGGAATTGGGTAGAAATCTCACACTCTGTTGTTTAGATTAATGATTTCACTATGTAGACTAGACTAGAGGGTTGACGAGTGTACCTTGTGAGTATTTGAGTCGAAGGAAGAGACATCTGTCTCTATATTTTTCATGAGGTGCATACTTAGTCAGTTGATCGAGGTATTATACTAGTACTTATCGTAGTCTAGGTTGTGTGGAAGTTAGTGAGAAGACGGGAGCATTTTTTGAGATTGAACCTAGAGCTTTAGAGACAAAATCCCTATTATATCCATTGTTTAAACTATTTGAGCCTAGCCTTTTCTTGATCGTAGATTAAGGAGCCGACTACAAACCTTATATCATCCATCTTTCTTACCTTATATTATCTGATTCGAGGACTTATAGGTTGGTATCTGTATTAGGTTTAGTCAGTAGCTTGGGTTTAATTTGGTTTATATCTGCTGGGATGTGGTAGTATGGCTATGTTAGAAGCCGAGTTTTTGCCTAGAACGTGCTAAATTTGTAAAGTTTATGAATGTTTATGTCTATAAAAAAAAGAGAGAGAGAAAAAGAAATGAAAAAGAATGTGTATTTGAATAAGGCATGTAGTCTAGGCAATACTTGTGTTTCACGGTCTTAGGAAATTGGGATATTTGGGGAATGTGCTTATTTATGTTATATATGTGAGGATGTTTACAATAGACGAGTGATTAGTTACATTTGTGACATGTCCTCAGATTGGATGGTTTAGCCACTATCCACATATTATACCTCACCTTAACCTTAAGCCCCATTAAAACTAGATTAAAAGACCCCCGATCATTAGTAACTATTGCGACTTTTAGATAATGCTGAGCAGGACGTAGGATGCTTTAAGTATATTGACATGTATACGAGTGATAGAAGTTGACATACAGATTATATGAGTGAAACACTTGTCTATCCTCGTGAGGTCAACCTTCTAGTGTCTTTTATGTAGAGTTAACACTTGTTTAAACAATTGAGTGCTGAGGTGCCTACTATTTCGTTGTGCTTTGTGTTATGGATTGAAGACTTACTTAGATTATGATTTGATTGTGATGCGAGTTGATATTTTTGAGGGAAGTTAAGTGTTGATCTATTCATGCTATGTCTTTACCTTGTTTTGTGTTTGTTTGTTTGTATTTGATTTTGGTTTTGGTTGTCTGCATTTTGAGTTTTTGGTTAGGGACAAGCAAAGATTCAAGTGTGGGGGTGTGATGAGTGTCAAAAATATTCATTATTCGTGTCTTTTTAGTTGATCGTTCTTAGTGTTTTAGGTTGATTTAGTTATATTTTAGTTGTCTTAGTGTTAGTTTTTGTTCATTGTGTGTTTACATTAAGTTTATTTTTTCATTAAGTTTGCTTGTTTTTAGGAGCATATTTGAGGAGGAGTGGAGGACGTTCGAGCGAACACATGAATGTATGGACGAGAAGGAAGTCGCAATGTCAATGAGTTCTTATCATGAGAAGCTGGCAGATGCCATGCCTCTATGGTACACACTAAGTATCTATTACTCAGATGACTATTCACTCAGATGACCAGATGTAATCGAAGAGGGAAAACATGAAGACCTGGCGCACACCACTTAAAGCTGGCGCACGCCAGACCAGATGGACGGAAGAAAAATAAAGATGAGTGTTGGACAAACAATTGGCAAGACTTGACAAGGGCAGTTTAGAGCTTTCTAAAGGAAAGTGGGACAATGGCTGACTCTTTTTAGATATTTCTAGGTTAGATATTTTAGTAGATAAGTTATATTAGATATTTAGTTTACTATTCCATTAGTTGCTTAGTATATATGCTAGTTTTGCTTTGTAAACTAGGGGAAAAGAACTTTAGACAAAAACACAGAAGTAAAAAGTTAGTTTTTGGTAGAAGAACATGGACTTGAAGAGGGGGGGCTTGGAGTCTTGATAAGTCTCCCTCCCTTTTACTATTTGTCTTTAATTAATGCTTTGTGTTTATATAAATATGTGTGAGTAGTTGTTTGAGTTTTGTGCCTTAATGCCTTTAATTTAGCCACTGATGAGAGTTGTGTATATTCATGTATGTGTTCTTATCGACGTGCTTGATCTTAATACTTAGACTTGCTTGATCACCAATCCTTAGTAGCTAGTCAAAACTTGAGACCGAAAGGAGATAGAATTGATGGATAGGTTGATTTGATGATTAGTACTCTTACTAGGAGAGAAATCTCCTTGGTAGCCTACTGATTGTTCTTGGAGTAAAGCTTATCATTGGTATTTAATTTAGTTTAGTTGGTTGGTGGGGTCGAAAGAACATATCTAACCTTCTAAGCTTGGTTAAGTAACAATTTAGACTCATCTTGCACAAAAGTGTGGTTGAGGTTGCCTTTGATTCACTCGGACCACACCACATACACTCAGACCCTTCTTTATCTTATGGTTATGTTGCTGGTTTAAGGTACTTAGCTCGCTTTTAACTTTTTAGTTGTTGATAATCTGTTTTGTGTTATAAACTATCTATGTGCTTATTCCTATGCTCTTGATGCTTGATGTTTAAGATGTTAGATCACTTAAGTTCAACTACAAACTTTATAATCTAATCCTAGTAAGTATGTAAACCTTAGAGTAGGACTAACACCTCAATCTCTGTGGATCAACAACCCTACTTACTCTTATTTCAATTCACTATAACTCTACTGTTAAACTGGCACACGCTACCCTAGTTGGCGCACGCCAGGTTTGTTAGTTCGTGAGCTTTTGGTCTCGCCAGGGATTGATTGGCATGTGCTAGAGCTTCGGGCTGGTCTATGGGTGGCGCACGCCACCCATCTCTAGCGTACACCAGGAAGGCCTTATAAATGACCGATCATTCATTATTAAGCAAAATTATGGTAGAACTTTTACCTAGAGTTGTGGAGAAACGAATCCGTCAGTCATATAAAATCCAAGCATGTACACAAATGGATAGGCATTGTGCATTTCACAATAATCAGTAGCTCGGATGGCAAAAATGCCCATATCTTGTAGGTCAGACCATAACATTATCCCTTAAGCCAAGGATCTATTGACTTTGATAAAGTTTGTTGACTTTGACTAGCTCTAAGATAAAGTATGGATATGAGTACAAATTTAAAGGTGGGGTCTAGGATAGAGTATGAATGCTATGAATTTTTATCCTACCTTTATCCTCTTATCATAATTTAAATTCTACCTAAATAAATCCTAAGTAGATCTTCATGAGACCCTAGATATGGATATCTCATGGTTATTTGAGAGACGCGATCGGCCGGGTCATCATCTCCAGAGAAGAAGTCCTTGTCAAGTGTACCAACTTATGTGAGGTAGAGTTATGGCCTCTGGCGGTGACGAACATGGTTGTAGACGGGCGCGTGGTGGTTACTGCCAGCGAGGTCAAGATAGGAGAGGAGGGACTTGAGCGAGGGGTCACGGTCTATGAAGAAGGTAAGGTGGTAGGCCCTGTCCTCAACGTTGGAGTGGATAGAGGATCTTGCCTGCCTAAGAAATTGTGACATCATTAAAATGGAGGTTTAGAATTAAGAGTCCAATGAAATGACTCTGGTAGATGGACATCCACAACTGTCCCAATCAAATGGCTTGGGTAGGGAGGAGGTCCTCGCTTGGGAGCTGTTCACTCCTATTCAGAGGTTCCTCCTCGTGGCTGTGATCGGGGTTGCGATTTTAATGGGTTTTTTTGTATTGGTGTTTTCTAGGTTGATTGCTACTAGTTTTCTTTAGTTCTTTGTGGTTAAAGTTCATGTGTATGTTCAAATGTATTGGTTAATTCAATCTCCTTTGGGCCTGAGTAGCATTGTAATGGTGTTTTTGATTTTCTGGGTTTTGGCTAAAGTTTGTGTTTTTATTGGCATTGATTCATGTTTTTATGGCGGGTTTTAGATGTTGGTTATTGCTATTTGTAGATTGATTGGGTTTAGAGTGTTGTAGATTGATTATTAGAGGAGGAGAAGGGAAAAGAGAAGAAAGAGGAAGGAGGAATAGGGAGAGGAAGGAGGAGAAGAAATTTTTTGTTTTTTTGTATAAGGGTATAATTGTCATTTTTCATGCCTCCTCGCCAGAGAAATATGCCAGTTCTGGCATGAGAGGGGAAATCATATAATTTCTCCAAACTAAGAGGGGGTTTTCATTTATTTGAGAAATACATGGGACGAGCGTTAAATATACCAAACTAGAAAAAGGCTACATGTAATTTACTTAAAATAATAAGTACCCAATAAATTGCATTATATTTGTTCGAACATAATGCTTCACCACCTCATCATAAACATCAGCTAGGATCATGGCAGGGTCAAAAATATTTTTGATCATTTAAGTTTAAAATTGGTTTATCACTATCATGTCTTGGGTGTGAGCCAGGTTCATACTAAAAAGATTTATGCACAACTCTTGTCATTGACCAGGAGCCTACCTCCTTGTAACTACCTAACCATCGATAGGTAGCCCAAACATAACAATAACGTCTTAGATATGAACCTCGACGGGAGATTCACAACGAACCGTGCTACTTTGGATGAAACAGACTGCAACCTATAAATTTGAGCCTTGCAAGAACCTTGGTTAAGATGAATCATAACCCAAGTAATGGAAATTCGAGAACTTATGGTCCAAGTCGAATCACACCACAAATGATGATGGAAGAATTATTTGATAAGTGAAAAGTTTCACTCAAGCTAAGCAATCCAGCAATTAGTAAGAATACATAAGGAGTATCTTAACTCACAAATTATCAATCTCAAAAGTTGGGTGACGTTTATTGCTAAGAGACCTCCTTATATAGGCTCTAAAAGTATCAAATATTCCTAAACAAATGAACTCCTAAAAAGGAGCTAAGCAATCTCACCAAATTCTAAATTCCTAAACAAGGAGATTCTTGCCTAACTAAATAAGAATCAAACTAAACATATAATATCTAGTAAAGATAAGTAGATGCACGTCCTAAACAAGCCAAATGTTGCTAGAATATAATTTCCTAATCAAAACTTTTGACTTTACTAAATAGCTTAAGTAGAATTTAAGAAAATTTCATGCTTCTAAAATAGGTTGATGCACGTCCAAAATAGAAGATCTTCATATGTGCATGCTTCCAGAAGGTTGTGTGCATCCTAAGCTTCCAATTTAGCTTCAATGACATGTGTGGGCTTTGCATAGGCTTCATGGATGTCCTTGGACTTGCATAAACTTGCTTGAGCCCAAACTTCTTGCATTAATCCATTGAACTCTTCTTGAAACTTCTTGGCTCTTGCTCTAGTCATTGTCCAAATGGAACTTGCACTTAATGTGAGTCTATAAGCTTGATAGTAGGTGTACCCTTAGGCTTGCTCACATCATTTTGCTCCTCTTGAAAATTATTTATCCTCAAATCTTTACCTATAGCAAACAGACTCAAGTCAGCAACATTGAATGAAGCACTAATATTATACTCACCTGATAGGTTAAGTTTGTAAGCATTATCATTGATGCATTCAAACACTTGGAATAGACCATCTCCTCATGGTAGAAACTTTGAATGTTGTTGTGCGGGAAAATGCTCCTTCTGCATATGCAACCAAACCCAATCACCAGGCTCAAGGACAACTTTGTGCTGTCTTTTGTTTGCTTGTCTTGCATAGTGCTCTATTCATTTCTCGATGTTCATTCTTGCCTTCTCATGCAACTGTTTGACAAATTTAGCTTACTTCTTGCCATCTAAGTTAAAATGCTCACTCGAAGATAAAGGTGATAAATCCAATGGTGTCAAAGGATTAAATCCATAAACAAGCTAAAATGGTGAGAATTGAGTAGTAGAATGAACAGAATGATTATAAGCAAACTCAACATGAGGTAAACATTCTTCCTAAGTCTTAATGTTATGCTTGATAAGTGCTCTCAATAAAGTAGACAAAGTCTTTGTTACAACTTTAGTTTGACCATTAGTTTATGGATGACAAGTAGTAGAAAATAACAATTTAGTACCTAACTTACTCCACAAGGTCTTCCAAAAGTAACTCAAGAACTTAGCATCTCTATCAGAAATAATAGTTCTATGCATGCCATGCAATCTAACAACTTCTCTAAAGAACAAATCAGCAATATTTGAAGCATCATCAGTCTTATGACATAAAATAAAATGTGTCATCTTAGAAAACCTACCTACTACCACAAAGATTGAATCTCTTCTACATTTAGTCCTAGGCAGTCCTAACACAAAATCCATAGAGATATCAATCCAAGGCTTACTAGGTATAGGTAGTGGGGTATACAAATTACGGGGTTTTACCTTTGACTTGGCTTGCTTGCAATTGATCCACAAACTCTTTCAATGTTGCACTTCATGTGTGGCCAATAGAAATGATCTTATAGCATTGCCAAAGTCTTTGCAATTCCAAAGTACCCCATCAATCTGCCTTCATGTGCCTCCTGAATTAGCAACTCTTGCATAGAACAATTAGGTACATAAAGTTTGTTCTCACGAAATAGGTAACCTTCATTTTGAAAAAGAATTTACCACTTGCACTCTTCTCTGTAGCTTGGAACAGATCACCAAAATTAGTATCATCAATATATAACTATTTAAGGTGTTCAAAACTAATTAACTTTGCATTAAGAGTTGAGATCAAAGCATACCTTTGCAATAGGGCATCAGCTACTATATTTTCCTTACTTGCTTATAGCAAATGATATAAGGAAATGTCTCAATGAACTCCACCGATCATGCATGCCTTCTATTGAGCTTGTGTTGCCCTTTTAGGTGCTTGAGTGATTCATGATCAGTGTGGATCAAGAATTTCTTGGGCCACAAATAATGCTGCCATGTCTCCAATATTCGAACTAGTGCATAGAACTCTTTGTCATAAGTTGGATAATTCAGAGTTGCTCCACTTAGTTTCTCACTAAAGTAGGCAATTGGTCTCCCTTCTTACATAAGTACAGCACTAATTCCTATACCTGAAACATCACATTTAACTTTAAAAGTTTTACAAAAGTTAGGCAAAGCTAATAAAGGAGCATTAGTCAACTTCTCTTTAAGTAGCTGAAAGGCCTTCTCTTGAGCTTCTCCCCAGCTGAATCTAATGCTCTTCTTAATGACTTCCGTGAGAGGTGCGGCTATGCCATTAAAGTCTTTCATAAATCTCTTATAAAAACTAGCTAGCCCATAAAAACTTCGAATGTTAGCAACACTTGTAGGACTTGGCCAATCCCAGATGTCTCAGATCTTCTCCTCATTAACCTGTATTCCATTAGCACTAACAACAAAGCCCAAGAACACAAATTTATCCATAAGGAGCACTTCTTCAAGTTGGCATTCAACTGATCTTCCCTAAGTGCATCTAGGACAGATTTCAAATACTCTACATGATCCTCTATGCTCTTGCTATAAATGAGTATATCATCAAAATAAACAACGACAAACTTGCTAATGAATAGACATAAAACATGGTTCATAAGTCGCATAAATGTGCTAGGTGCATTAGATAAACCAAATGACATGACCATCCACTCATACAATCCATACTTTGTTTTAAAAGTAGTCTTCCACTCATCATCTTCTTTCATCCTAATTTGATGATAACCACTCTTCAAGTTAATCTTAGAAAATATGCAAGATCTATGCAACTCGTCTAACATATCATCTAAAAGAGGAATAGAGTGATGATATTTTACCATTATGTTGTTAATAGCTCAACAATCAATAGACATCCTCCATGATCCATCCTTCATTGGAACAAGTAGGACTGGAACAACACAAGGACTTATGCTCTCTCTCACGTAGCCTTTCTCTAATAGCTCATTGACTTGTCTCTCAAGTTCCTTTATTTCTTCAGGGTTGTTTCTATATGCAGGTCAGTTAGGTATTATAGCTTCTAGAACAAAGTCTATTTGATGCTCAATCCCTCAGAAGGGTGGCAAACCAAGTGGTAGCTCTTCGAAAAAGACATCCTTGTAGTCCTACAAAAGAGAAACAACCAAACTAGGCAAGTGTGGCTAAAGTTTGTTAGTAATCAAAAGTGTCTCCCTATATCATAGACTTTTTTTTCAAAACAAGCTTGCTTGATTTCACTTGCTCCCACATAGTAGTTCTTTTTCCATCCCTCAGATTTTATCTCAATGGCTGTTTTCAATTCTATTTGTTTGGCTTCTTTTGCTCGTTCAATTGTATCCTCTCTTTTGACCGTTTTTCCTTTCTGTTTTTTGGCTTCTTCTCTCATCTCAATTCATTTCTTTTGCTCACTTTTTTTTCTCTCATCACTTTCTTTTTGTAACTTCATCTGATCTTCATAAACTTGTGATGGTGATAAGGGTGCCAAAGTGAACACATGCCTATTAAGTGTAAATGAGTACTTGTTGGTATGTCCATCATGAGTCACTCTTCTATCAAACTGCCACAGCCTCCTTAATAGTAGATGACTAGCTTGTATTAGTATAACATCGCATAATATTTCATCTTTATACATGCCAATACGGAATATCACTAGCACTTGCATCTCTACTCTTACTTCTTAACTATTATTCAACCATTGTAGCTTGTGAGGTTTAGGGTGTTTCTCCATAAGTAACCCTAACTTCTCGACCATAGTAGTGCTTGCCATGTTAGCACAGCTACATCTATCAATAATAACACTACATACCTTGTCCTTGACATAACACCTTGTATGGAAGAGGTTCTCCCTTTGTGCTTTATCATCTTCTTCTCTTGCTTGCAAGTTCAAGGCTTTTCTTGCCACTAGAGTGGGTCCTTCAGAAACTTGAATTTCTTCTTTGGATACATCTTCCAATAAAGGCATGCTATCATGATCTGAATCTTCTCCTTCTGTCACGATCTCCCCACTCTCTCTAATCACCATAATCTGTTTGTTAAGGTATTGACTTGAGATGTGCCCCCTTCCTTGACACTTAAAGTACTTGATATCACAGTTTCCTATCTACTTCTACCTTCTTTTGAGAATTGGCATTAGAATTCTCAGTCTTGTGCTCTGTCTTGGCTACCTATAGTTTTTCAAATTTCTTCGAATAGTTTGGCTTCCAATTAGCACTTGATGTAGCTTTCGTACCTCCTCCTCCTTCTCTCTTTAGTTGCTTCTTAATATTTGTGGCCATATGTACCATGTCCTCTAACTGCATATAGTGTTACAACTCTACTTTGTCATGGATCTCAGAGTTGAGTCCATTCAAAAACCTTTCTATGGTAGCTTCTCTATCTTCCTCCACATCAGCTATCATGGCCATCTCCATCTATTTATAATATTCTTCCATGCTTAGACTTCCTTGTCTCATTCCTTGTAACTTCTTATATAGCTCACGGTAGTAATGACTTGGAATAAAGCATTTCCTCTTCACCACTTTCATCTCCTCCCATGTAGCTATAGGACGCTCTCAATTATGCCTCATACTTGTGACAAGTTGATCCCACCAAGTTATAGCATACAGCAAATTCAGTCACAACAAGCTTTATCTTCTTTGTTTTGGAGAAATTGTGGCAATTATACACGAACTCAATCTTCTTCTCTCACTATAAATATGCTTCCAGATCAGAATGACCTGTAAAGGAAGGTATCTTTAGCTTAATACTTCCCAAATTATCATCTTCTCTTCACCTTGCCTCCCTAGGTTAGCAATTATGCCTCGGTCTCCTCATACTTCTCATAGAGGCTACATCCTTTTCCTGATCAGATTCTTCTTTGCTCGACCCTCCAATAGGTGCTCTCCTTCTTTGTGCATGAATTTCACCTCTTGGTTGTTGACTTGTGTGAGATTGCTTTAGTGCATCCATGCGTTAGTGCAATGGTTCAAGCTCTGCCCTCCATATCTATTTGAATTTTTCCGTCAAGGCTTCCAAACATACCTTAGGATCAAGGTCGCCTAAAGTGGCATCTCTTTTTCTTTCATCTTCTTGAGACATGTTACTGCAAGAAAATTTCGTTAGTAAAAAAAATTGATGGCCTCACAAGTTCACTCCTTATGTGTTTACTCTCAATGTAAGTTGCACTCAAGTTCACTCGTATTTGTACTTAATTATTTGGCTTTTCTCTCTAATGCACTCACAAACTCTTGCCTTTTTCTTTTCTGATACTCTTGTATGTTCTTACTAAACTAACCAGGCTTTGCTTGAACTACACGGATCACTATCAAAGGTAGTTCCTTGTTTTCTTGCGCTGCACGTAGACTAATTTGGACTGACATCCTCTTGTCTTCTGTTCGCCTACTTATTTTGCTTCTTGCTTCCTCTTTTGTCTTTCTTGCTTTTTTTTCCTTTTTCCTGATCAGTCGCTTCCTCTTTAGTTCGCAAGCTTCTGTTTCAAGTCGTTGCTTCTTTAGTCTTGCGAGTTCCTATTTAGTCTTGCAGACTTTTTTTCTTTTGTTCTTTGTTTTGTTTCCTCTTTCTCTATTTTCTTTCTTTTCATTTCCTCTTTTGTTTCTCTTACTTTTTTTGTTTCTTTTCTGTTTTTCTCTCTCTTTTTTTGATCAGGACACACACCCTGGAATAACTA
>SOPF01027097.1:136699-157261 GCA_012979155.1 Hypericum perforatum | reverse complement strand
GGATATTAGACTAACAAAATGAAAGGTAAAGATAGATAGTAGTAAGCCGTAGCTCTGATAACAAATGATATGAACTTCGGTAGGAGATTCACAACAGACCGTGCTATTTTGGATGGAATAGACCACAACCCATAAATTTGAGCCTTGCAAGAACCTTAGTTAAGTTAAACCATAACCCAAGCAATGGAAATTCGAGAACCTATGGTCCAAGTCGAATCACGCCGCAAACAATGATCAAAGAATTGTTCGATAAGTGAAAAGTTTCACTCAAGTTAAGCAATACAACAATTAGCAAGAACACACAAGGAGTATCTTAACTCACAAATTATTAATCTCAAAAGTTGGGTGATGTTTTAATGCTAGGAGACCTCCTTATATAGGCTCCAAAAGTCTCAAATATTCCTAAACAGACAAACTTCTAAAAATGAGCTAAGCAATCTGACCAAAATCTAATTTCCTAAACATAGAGATTCTGGCCTAACTAAATAAGAATCAAACTAAACATATAATATCTAGTTAATATAAGTAGATGTATGTCCTAAACAAGCCAAAAGTTGCTAGAATGTAATTTCCTAATCAAAACTATTGACTTTACTAAATAGCTTAAGCAGAGTCTGAGAAAATTTCATGCTTTCAAAATAGGTTGATACACGTTTAAAGTAGGTTGATGCACGTCCAAAATAGGTTGATGCACATCCAAAATAGAAGATCTTCACATGTGCATGCTTCTAGAAGATTACGTGCATCCTAAGCTTCCAATTTAGCTTCAATGACGTGCATGGGCTTTACATGGGCTTCATGGACGTCCTTTGACTTGCACGAACTTGCTTGAGCCCAAACTTCTTCCGTTAATCCATTGAACTCTTCTTGAAACTTCTTGGCCCTTGTTCTTGTCATTGGTCCAAATGGAACTTACACTTGTTGTGAGTCTACAAGCTTGATAGTAGGCTTGCTGTGAGTCTACTTAAGCTATTGAGATTGATAATTGATAACAACATCTTTATGCATTATTGTCATCTTCCCAACCGCATATGGAATGTGTGTATTTCTAGCTACTACTGTACCAAAATTATAATAATTGTAGTCTCAATAGCCACAGTGCATATACACCAAATATCTCAAAATCTAACCCTCTACATTTAGTCTATGAATACCTCATTTTTCTCCGATGATACTTTGAAATGACATCAATAGATTTTAACTAGATTGTGAATACTCTCATAAGTTTTCTTATATTTTTTCAGAGAATAATGGATATTCTACATTCACAATAAACTCGAATTTACTAGTCTTATATCCCAAAAAATAGTTTGAAACATATGTGAATACATATTTAGCTAGATATCACTATGTATCCATAATAACTTTTAAAAAAGGGAAAAGTACAAAATAAGTCATGTGGTTTCGTGCTTTTTGACATATGATCCTGTACTTCAAAAATGACTAAAAAAGTCCTGATGTTAGCTTCGAAGTATCACTTTTAGTCCTCCGAACCTAAATTCATCCCGAACCTATGGAAAATTACTTTTTCATCCCATTTTTTTATATTTTAGTCCCAAATTATCTCCCCAAATTTTTAAATATACCAACCACCTCCTCCTCCTCTCCTTCAACCACCTCTCCACCACCGCCCTCTCCTTTTCCCGATCACCTCCCATATCCCACTCTCTTCTTCTTCCCCTCGTATGTTGTGAGGCGAGGAGAGGTCCAGCGATGGACTGGAGCTTGGAGTTGGAGTTGGAGAGAGCCAACTTAAGGGACTCCACATCGAAGAGGAGAGATCGGAGGTCATCTACGGTGAGGATGAAGTCCTAATAGTGAGCCTTGCAGACCTTCTCAATCTCGAACTCCTTGGAGTGGGAGAAGTAGCAAAGGTTTTGGAGGAGCACCTCTAGTTTCCCAATGGTGAACTTGGAAGCGGGTGAGGGGTATTTATGGAATTCTATCGAGTCCGCTGTGAATGCTGGGTTTTACACACACGCGAGCTGGGAATACATGAGCTAAGCCGGGTGGTGCGATTAGTGAACGACTCGTACAGGTGGGTGGAGGCCAAGGTGGCGTTCGAGCCCTGGGTCACGGAGTGGCAGTTGGTCGTCCGAGAGGGGTTGCTCGAGGTTGGGGTGTTGCCGGACAACGGCTTTACTTATGATCATATCGCTGGGACCAAGGTCAGTGGGACCATCTTCGATGCTGACGATGACACGCACACGGCTGCTGATCATTTGGAGAACATCGAAGTGTTGGTAGTCTTCGTCATCAGAAGATGTTAGATCGACGTCCACTGGCGGTTGGGAATCATACTCGAAGAATAATTGGGGCAGTTCGTTTGGTGTTTAATTTGATTTATTGGTCTTTAGTTAATTGATGTTCTTGATTTTTAATTGGGTTAGTGTTAAGATGTTTTAAAGTTGTAGAAGATGTTTTACGAGAAAAAATAAAACAAACATAGTACTACTTTGATATAATAAATATAATTGAAAAAGAATTTGGGATTTGGGACTAAAATGTAAAAAAAAATGGGATGAAAAAGTAATTTTCCATAGGTTCGGGACGAATTTAGGTTCGGATGACTAAAAGTGATACTCCGAAGCTAACGTCAGGACTTTTTTAGCGTTTTTGAAGTACAAGATCATATGTCAAAAAACGCGAAACCACATGACTTATTTTGTACTTTTCCGTTTAAAAAAACCAACCTAATCAAACCATAACCTTGAGCTAATATTTGAATTTTGAGCAAATTACTTTCAAGTTCCTCTCCTTTGATTAAATCACCATTTTCGTCCCTGTTGTTTCATAAAAGAAACTTTAGTCCTCCTCTTTTGCTTAAATATCATTTTTAGGTCGTTGATGTTAGAACCGAAAAATTTTTCTAACAAGAAATACGTTAGCAAAAAGACTTGATAAAGATTTTATCTACTAGTATAATAAAATTTAGTGTGAGATATTAAAAAAACACAACAATAATTAAGTACCGGTTAAATAATTTCAATTATTGAGAAATCATTCGGATGAAATCGGAGCATATTTAAAAAACTTATATCTCTAGCATTTGCATCTCTTTAAACCGAGAAGCCCAGAAGTCGTTAAAAAAAGCATAGTTTTAAAAAATGCAGTCCGACCAGTGGTTTGACCGGTTGGACTGTATTTCGGACCTAATTCCGGATCATTTTTATCTTAAAAACGTCATATGGTTCGACCAGTCAATTTTCGGCCGAACCGGCCAAATCAACAAAAAAATGGACGGTTCGACTAGAAATTTGTGCATTTATATTAATTTATTTACTCTAAATATCTTATTTACCTATATATTTATATATATTATAGAAAAATACACTAAAATATGAAGGAAAAAAATATTCAGTTCGACCGGCCAAATAGCCGGTCGGACTGCTTGACTCGGGGTCAGACCCAAATCCGGGTTGACCTCCGGGTCATTTTTAAGAACTATGCAAAAAAGGAATTGCTTTTTGCTCCATCACATCACAAGTCACAACGCTATCACTATTTTTTTTTCAGGGATAAGGTGGCGCGAAACCTATATTAAAACAACGGTTACACACTAGTACAGAATAAGCATAGATAGAGTGCAAGCGACCCAAGCGGAAGACAAAACCGGTCCGACGAGTGCAAGGTGGCACAGGAGGGGAATGATGGGCGATCGAAAACACCCTAAGGTCATCAATCGAGGCGAAATTCTACCAAAATAAGTTTTGGTTAATAATCTCAAGACAAAGTCAAGAGGACTACTGAGTGTTAACTCAGTAGATTGCCAAGGTCGACGTAAATCAACCGAGGCAAGGATCTTCACCCACAACCATCAGACCAGTATCGAGATTCGCGAAGGTCTCAAAGCAAAGCATTACAGACTAAAGCATAAATCACAAAAACCACTAAACAGGTGTGGCTTAACATCAAGGAGACAACAAAGCATAATAATGTAAGTAGATATAGTCAACCGGGGAGGAGGTCTATGGTGACCAACCTCCCCGGGAAGCACCAACGACCTCTCTTGATGAGCCGAAAAAGACGCCAGACGTGGAAGAAGGCCGGAGTTCGGCGAGGGCGAGACTCCAGCGAGACTCCGGCGAGACTCCGGCGAGACTCCGGTGGCCAGGGACGTAGCTAGGTGGGAAGGAGTGGGGGCAATTGCCCCCACTTAAAAAAAATTATTTAATAATTTGTTGTATTTTTTAACTAAAAATTAAAATTTAAATTTAAAAAATTAAAAATTGACCCCACACGTTAAAGATTGACCCCACTCGTTAATTTTTTTAGCTACGTCCCTGCCGGTGGCCGCTAGAAGCTTGGCCGACGAGTGACGAGACTCCGACTAAGCTGTGGAGGACTTCGACGAGACTCCGGCAAGACTCCGGCGAGACTCCGACGAGTTAGGGGACTCCGGCGAGTTAGGTTGAACGGACGACGGTGCGACAGGGAGGGCGAGGGCTGAGTGTGATTTTTAAATTTCATATTTTTTTCGTCAACCATCGGTAATCGATACAGGGATTGTCTTGCCTTTTTTGTCTTACATTATTTTACGCGAAAAAGCAAAACAAAATTACCGAGATTTTGAAAGTCCGTTAATATTTTAACTCGAACTAATAACACCCCTGAGGGCCCTGACCCAGGAAATGAAATAAGGACAAAATTCTGATCCGCCTGATTTCCCATTGGCCAAACAAAACATAGAGAAGGAATTTTTTTTGCAACGATTGTACTCTGACACGATACAAATTTCCCCCACCCTTTGAAAAATATGCAAAACTAACAAATATATTAGTTTATTATGCACATTCTGCGTTATTAAAACTACATTTTCGTTAGAATAATATTAATTATCCAAAAAATATAGTCTAGTTAAACTTATTTAGTCAATTTATTAATACTGGACAGATATTTAAAAGCAGAACCTCAAATCCCAACCTAACCCCACCCTACCCTCTCCCTCCTCTCATGAAATCTTTCCTAAAATGAATGCATGCAACCTTTCCTATGTTCATAGTGTGACTATTATTATAAATCACAACTTCATTTCGTTCCTCCTCACCTTTCAAGTCCCAACTCTCCATCTAAAACTCATTTTGTATTTTTATTTTCCGAAGACCTCTTTTCTCATTTATACCTTTAATTAAAAATATTGTATTTCCTTTTTATAAAATCTCTCAGATATTCCCTCCCCCTCTCTTAAATATCTACTTATTAAAAACCCAAAACCCTATTATTGTTTCCTCTTAAAAAAAACCTACTATTGTTGGGTCACGCCCCTTTCGTCTTCCTCTCCCTGACCTCCTTGTTTGGAACCAGAAAGAAACAGAAGAGCAAAGAATAACTATTTTTATTTAATAAAAGAAAAAGAAACCCAACTATGGAAGACCAAAGGAGACAATGCCGAGGCAATCAAATGCGACGTTTTGAATCTCTAACGGACAATTTCTTGTCCCTGGAATCCGCCTTGTCTAACCTTAGCATCTCCAACCACCATTATGGACCCTTTACTGAGTCCGAGTTGGCCCAAGACCCGACCTTTCTAACTGATCACGTGAAAAGGAACCACCTTTCTCATTTCCCAAGTGGGTTTTACCCATATTTTAATGGTGGAGGTGTGGAAATCCTTGGTGGTTTCAGTTGGTACTCAGATGAGACGGCTGCTCCCCCTGCCCGAACCCGCATTGGCAGGGTCCCACTCTGGGCGGGGCCGGGGCTGACTCTGGAGGACTTGAGGGGGAGGCTGGTCGGGTTCGCAAAGGACCAGGTCGGGTGCAGGATACTCCAGAGTGCACTCGGTGGATTCACGAGGGAGCAAGTTGATGTGGTTTTCGAGGAGGTGATTGACTCGGTGGCCGAGTTGATGGTTGACCCTTTTGGGAATTATGTAATTCAGAGGCTGGTTGAGGTCTGTAGGGAGGAACAGAGGACTATGATCCTTCTTACCATCACCAAGGACGAGTTCCAGCTTGTCGGCATCTGCCTTAACTTGAATGGGTATAAAATTGTCAATTCGAATTGTTTATTAACATTGAGACAGGCATTGGTTTGTGGTGTTTTTTAATATTTATATTGGTTTGCAATATTAAATTGTTTTTTTATTGTTGGACTGGAGGGAAGAAGTCAACTTCAGGAGACTTGACTGTTCCATTGATTTGGGTTTGGTTTTCTGTTGGGTGTTTGTTAGAACACGAGCTGTACAGAAGCTGTTGTCTCATATTACCACAATGGACCAAGTATCACTTGTTATGTCGTCTCTAAGCCACGGTATTGTCGCTATGACGAAGGATGTGAACGGTCACCATGTGATCCAGCATTGCTTGAAGCATTTCTCTGCTGAAGATAACAAGGTGATGTTATGACTCCTTAAAGGGTGCAATGCTCTAAAAAGCTGTATTCGATACAGGGCATACTCGGATGCTTGGTTTTCTTCGTTGCTGAATTGTTTTGTAGCGGAAATAATGCTTCATGTATTGGTTGGATAATCAAAACTTAGTTCTTGCCGGACTTGTGTTTAAAATGAAGAATGTTCGCATATTAGGTACAACATCAATCTCTAGAAATTAACTCTTGGTATGTTACTGCATTTTCTCTAATCCTAACATACGCTCTATGGCATAACAATAGTTATGTGTTTAAATGTTTATATGAAGAGATGATTTTGAAAGATGGTTAAGTAACATAATTTAAAATTTTGACATTTTGGCTATCAGACTCTAGCTTCCAACTATACATTACTCGCGGTTGGCTTTCCGGCTGTCTTCTTAGTTCTGATGAGTTCATTTGTCAACGATCATTCATCTTTTGTGAAAATTTCACTCTCAACTTGGTAAAGTTGGATCATATCTAACATGTGGAAATATTATTGGACAAACATTGTTTAGTTGCTTTCTGTACTACATACTATAACTTGTGCAAACTATAGGCTGCACATTCATCACCTTTTTTTTTTCTCTCTCCCCCAGCACCTTCTCATCAGTTTATCATTGTTTAAGAAGCTTTCTGATGATGGATTTTCCACTGGCAGTATCTCATAGCTGAAGTTGCAGACCATTGCTTCAGTATCTCAACAGACAAGAGCGGCTGCTGTGTGATGCAGCTATGTGTTCAATATGCTCAAGGAGAACTTAGAAGCTGCTTGGTATCGGAGATAATTGCACACTCACTACTCCTGGCAGAAGACCGATACGGGTTAGTTCTACTGAGTTCTGATTCAAGTTTCGTTGCAATCTCGGTGTAAATCAGAATCTAATATAAATTTCCTCAATGCTGTACATTTTAGCAATTACGTGGTACAACATATAGTTGGGCTGAAAGTACCTAATTTCACGGCCAGTCTTCTTGCTCATCTGAAAGGGAGCTTTGCTGAACTCTCGTGCAATAAGTATGGGAGTAATGTTGTTGAGAAGTGCTTGTCAGAGTCCGCTCAAGTCCAATCATCACAAATTATCTTGGAGTTGGTTACTAGTCCCAATGCTTCCTGGCTGCTCCTGGATCCTTACGGGAACTATGTCATCCAGTGTGCACTCTCAGTATCCAAGGTCAGATTTGCTTTCTAATCACATTTGTGATTAAACCAGGTATATTAGAACGTTAATGGATTGGCTTGGGTTGCCGATATATGTTTCATGTTAAAGAGAATTTCATTTTTGACTAACACCAACTCCTTGCGTCGAATTAATCGCTTATCACACTAACATATTATCTGCTGCATGCTCTGCAATCTGCTATGCCAACCACCCAATTTAAGTGCATCTCGGTCCTAATTGGTTCACGTGGTTTTGCTCTTTTTGTTGATTAGCATGTGTTCCTGGGCAGGGACAAACCCATCTCGTCCTACGGGAGCTGGTTAAGAAGAACATTCACATGATACGCAGCAACATTTACGGTAAGAAGGTGCTAGCTTGGTTCGAGAAGAGAAGAAATGCATACATGTAGACTTTGTACATGTAGTCTTACTGGTGCTTCTGTTTGAAGCTGTTGTTATAGTTGACAATAGGAGAGTTCATGTTTGTATGTTTGTTGTCTGTCATTGTCATTTTGGTACTCCTCTAGTAGTCTCGGAGCAACGTAGGATCGCATCGACGACGAGGATCTTGCCTGGTTTCGTACATTTATTTTGCAGGAGATCAGAGAAAAGGAAGGATCATAGTATTTGTGCTTTATAGTTTTGTATATGGCTGGACTTGCATACCTGTTGAATGGCTCACAATGTGTACGGAGGAGAAAACTATATTGTCATACGATTTTATCATTAACCTTTTGTGTTGCTTGTGTTGGAAGTCACATGGGCACGTGTATTTACTTTTTCTCTAGTTGAGATTGGATGTGGATTTTCTGTTTATTAAATTAGTTAAATTGGCATTTATATATTAATTTGAATGAGAATAATTATTTAATTAGGTATATATAGTCTATAGTTTGGACAAATTACCATGTGTAAAAACCTTGTAATTTCTAAATCTCTACTTTCATCTTCCACTTTATAAAAATAGAATTCTTATGTCTCGGGTGCCAAGAAAAAATTGTCTTATTTCTACTTATGAGGACCAAATTGCTCAGAAGTTTAAAACAAAAAAAATGCATCTTTTTCATCCCTACCACATCATGAACATTTACGAACACCCAATTAAAAAAAATTAAATAATACCTAATTAACTACAGACCAATAATACATCAATCAACACATCTGAACACATTCAAGTATGATTCAGACCAAGCCAAATGACCTTTGGTCCAGCGACACAAAGGTGGGGAAAAATTTGGAAAGTCTACGATTCGATTGCTGACATGTTGTAATAGAATAAGTATTAGAATAAAATCTATAAAAAAAAAATTATGATTCAGGCCAACAACCTCTTTCTCCTCCAAAATCTCCTCAATGAACACAACTCAATGTGCTAAATAAAACAGAAATGCAAAACAAAATTCAGAAAAGCCAAGTAATTCAGACCCCTAAATGTTCTAAATAAACCAAAAACTCAATTAACTAAATAGGTCATCTCGCTCATTCTTGTTAGTGACCTCTTGAATAGGCGAAAGAAGAGTAATGCTAACAATCACTGCCAGAAGAAGAAAAAGATGATAACGCTAGCGGCGGTGACAACCTCATCCACGTCTTTCCCCCACTCCTTCGCATCTGTGGTCCTCCGACCTAGTCTTTGTCCGTCTTTTCTTCCTTGTCTCCAGTTCAGGAAGGATGATGGAACAACGCGTGGATTGTAATAGCACTACTTTGAGGTCAGCGTTATCCTTACCTGAAGACATGTTAAGATTGTCGACATAGAAGCAGAAGAAGTTGTAGCTGTGGTGATGAAGGCGGACTTATCAATGTCGGTAGTCCGCCTTGGAGGAGGTACTTTTGGAGGTCCTTGAGCTCATCAATCCGGATGGCGGTGATGACTATTTTGTCGAGTTTATCGTGCACTCCAACATCGATTTGATCTAGAGAGGGGCAATAAAAATTTTGAACAACAAATTTTGAAGAGGGTGGATTTTTATTTTTATGTTTTTGATAGAGGGGCATTAAAAATTGGGGTTTTCTCTAGAAATCTAGAGGATGGGCTGGAATTCGTTAGAAGTTGGGATAATTTTTTTGGATAATTTTTTTCGGCCATTCGTGTTTGCAAAATTAGCGATTCAATTCCTTTATTTTTTTCATTTTATACTCAGGTTTTTCAAGTTTGTGAAAAAGATATTATTTAACTCCTATTACCGAAATCAATTATTTTCTCCAGCAAATTTGGACGTGAGATTACTAAAATGTTCTTGTCTTAAAAAAAAATTTAAAATCTTTTAAACTCCGACAAGAGCAAAAATGAACACAATCCAGTTTCCCCTCACGAAAAAAATAGGACGACCACCACCCCAGTAGAGGCAACAAGCCTCACCGCAACTTCGACATTGTGGGTTTCTTCCGAAACAACGCTGATTGCTGGGTTTTCTGGGTTCGACTCCAATTTCGCCAGAAAGAGGGGTATCCCCTTGCCCAAGCCTTTCGTTAGTGATCTGGGCCCTGGTTTCGCTGGCCTAGGGTTGGGCTCTACTGCCTCCAGTTCTGTTTTGAGCGTTAGCTCATCCGGATCCTGGGTCACAGCTTGTTGCTCATAGGTTGTTTGCTTGGCTTTGCCCCCTTTTAGATCGGATGCTTAATTTCTTGGTTTAATCGACATTTTTTGGGTACTGGGTTTCATTGGCTAGTGAAAGTTACCTAGGGATGGCAAAAAGATCCATATCGTGCCCAGTGGATCTTAAGGTCCACAGGTCATGGGTAGGGGTATGGGTTTGTGTATATTAATTTTAATAAGGTCTGGGTCTGGATTGGGTCGATATAAAACCAGATCCAGATCCTACCCATAAACACATTAGTTAGACCCTACCCATATATCCATTAGATAGATCTTACTTAGACCCTAGTTACTTTATTATAAAAATAATTATAACACAAAAAAATTAGGGAAAATTAGGCTAAAGTCCCCCTACTTTGGTGATTCAACTTTTTTAGTCCTTGCTATTCTAAAACTACTCTTTTAATCCTTACTATGCAAAATAACTTAACTTTTTAGTCCCTAAAAATCAATATAATTTTTTTTATGATTATTATACTCTTCATTTAAAAAATTAACTCAAACCCAACCCAAAATTAAATCAAACCCAAATCGGTTGTACCTAATTGATCCGCCAACCTTCATCTTCTTCCTCCTGCTCCCAAACAACTCGGTTGTACCTAATTGATCCGCCAACCTTCATCTTCTTCTTCCTGCTCCCAAACAACAGTCAAAACCTCATCGGAACCAGCTCTCCTCATCGGAAACATCCACCACAGTCAAGCTCGTCCCATCTAGCACGATAAACCCTATCCACATTCGGCTTCACTGCCCGCACTTTTCGAAACCCCAATCCTACCTTCCCCAACGTTCATTGGATCGAGACTATCTTCGTCACTAGCAATCGAGCCATCTCCCTACTGAATAGAGACCTTTCGAGCCTCAAACACACAACTACTATTGCCATCTACAGAAGCATCAGACTCGGCCCCGAACATGCTCAATGAACCAACATCGGCATAAGCAAATAGAAACCTATAATGACTAAACTCAGTTTGGTTGAGAACGGGGAGGGACGAGTTGGATGAGAATGCTAATGACGTGAAGCAGGTGGTGTGAGGAGGTGGTCAAGGGCGGGGGGAGTCCAGATCGGCTTACGTTAGTCATTCGACTTAAGTGGGTTTCTATTCACCGACGAAGGTTGTTAGTCAGTGTGGAGTTTGGTTTTAATTAATTTGATTTGGTTGGATTAGGTTTGGTTTGACTTGGGTTTGATTTGATTTGGGTTTGGATTGATTCTGGTGAAGTTTTCAAACAAAGGGTATAATAGTCATTAAAAAAATTATGTTAACTTTTAGGGACTGAATTATACATGTTATTTTGAATAGTAGGGATTGAAAGAGTATTTTTAGAACAGCAAGGACTAAAAAAGTTGAATCACCAAAGGAGCGGGACTTTAGCCTAATTTTTCCTAAAAATTAACTAAAAAAACTTATAATGTCTAATTAGACAACTAACCAAAAAACATCCTAATGCTTAACCAAAAAAAATTGATAATAATATATTTTATCAACTTTTTGATTTAAAATAATGTGCTTAAGTTTGATATCTTATTTTACTCAACAGATTCATTAGAATGTGCAAATAGTGTGAAATATGCTTTAGTTATTGATGATGTCGATAGTAAATTTTAGGTATATATAATTCTAAAGTTTTTTTATTAATAAATCAATTTTTAAATAACTAAGTAATTAAATTTGATATTCAGATGTAGCAAAAATCGAGAAGAATTAAATTACATAAGCAAGAAGGGAATAAGAATATAATCCAAAGACCTATTCCAAAGTCACATAAAAAGTTAGCAAGAGATTATTTTATTTTGTACTTTATATTTAACACTTATGAATTTATTGATAACTTTTGAATCATGTTTATATAGTTAGTTTAAATATTACCGTTTGATTTAAATTTAGTTTTTATATACACTTTATTTTTTCTTAATTTTTATATAGATTATATTAAAATCTTAAAAAGTTATGATATAAAGTAAGGATCTATGGATATGATATGGATCTTTGATTAGACCTTATGATTTGGGTCCGAATCTTTCTAAAAGATGTCCATAGGCTCGTGGGTAGGGTATGGATCCAACTACAAAACTAGAATATGTGTTGGACAATATCAATACCTTATCTTACCTTACCCATTATCATCCCTAAAGTTACCCGTTTAAGCTTGGGAGAGACAAAATTCCATAGCTTTAGGATGTTTTAATTGCTTCTATGTCTTTAGTTCCTGCTTTGTAGTATCGTTGACATGGTCTTGCAAGTTTTAAATTGGAATTTATTTTTTCCTTTTTTTTGTCGTTTAGTTTTTTGGGTTTAGGTTGGTTTTTTTTAATGCATTCATGTTCTTGATGTTTTAAGTTTGAAGAAAATGTCTTTTTTGTTTTTTTTACCAAGGGCAATCTGGTTTAACCAAATTTTTTTTACCATAATTAGGGCTAGAGTTATGGACGTAATGACTATTTCTATTAAAGTGAAAGACGAAAATAGAGGTTTAAAAACTATAAAGTCTCCACTCGGTATATCGTTAAAGAACAAGGTAAGAGTAATTTGTCATATTAGTTATTACTACCGCTAAGTTTAGCTGTTTAGAAAATATTGCCACTTGAATTTGTTGCATAATTTTTCTTATAACTTATTATCGTACCGGGAGCAAAACGTGAAATCCACATAAAGATCGTTGACTGAACCTCTATTAATTGTTTAAGCTCGCAGCGATAACGACGTGGCCGACCCTAAGAGGGTTATTTAACAGCCCATTTTCATTCCTCCGACGGAACATCCATGAAATAAATGTTTCTTCTGAGATCACGTGACATGTACATTATAACATATTTAAAGTAATAATCTTTTTTAAATTAATAAAAATTTATGCTTGAGTTGGATTAGTATTAAAAATTGATAACTCTCATTCATAATAAGTAATATTTTTCAGTAGAATTAAATACCAATCTATTTTTGAATAAATACTTTTTTTTTTAATTTTTTCATTCAAAAGATACTTTAAAATACTAATGTTTTTGGCTTAGTTTTGAAAAACGACCCGAAGATCGACCCGGTTTGCTGGGCGATCTCTGGTTGGATAGGTCCGACCGGTCATATAGCCAGTTGGACCAGATTTTATATTTTTTAAAAATTCTATTTTTATCATTTTTTTTGAAATATATATAAGTAATTATATATAAAAAATTATGTAATAAATTAATAATAACATATAATAATAATATTTTTATAAAATATACCAAATAAAGTATTTAGAAGAATGGTTAATCTCGAATTAAAAACAAAAAAATTCAGTCAATATTTCTGGTTGACTTGCCCGATTTTCCAGTCGGACCACCTGGTCGGACTGAAAAATCACAAAAAATTACCAGTTCATTAAGTAACCGGACTGATTAGTTTTTTCTGACCGAATTACTGAATGATTTGCAGTTCGACCGGTCGAACATCCAGTCAGACCACCTATTTAAAAACTATGTTTTTTTTGGTGATAACGATGGATGCTATTACACACCTTCAATTAATAAGAAGCACAAAAGCAGCGCCTATGACCATTTGGTCCAGTGGCATTGGGGTGGGTTGGGATCAAACCTACCACTGTAATAGATTAGGATTTCTCAAAAAAGAAAAAGCACAAAAGCAGTGTCACTGTGTCTTACAACCGAGGGAAGGAAAACACCCATACGGCCATACCGTCTTGTTTTAGCAAAATATTTTAAGATATTAATTTGCAATAAATATATTTACTTGATAAATTTTATATAATTATTCGTATTTGAATTGTATTTAAATGATCATTGTAATTATTGTTTTATTAAGTGTATTCAAATGATCATTGTAATCATTATTTTATTTTCAATCAAATGTAGTATTTGAAACACATCATAAATCAAAAAAATTTAATAAATTGAATATCAATGAAATATTATTTTGGCATTTAGGTAGGTACAAATCAAAAACTCAGTTTCAATATTCTTGGAGAAAAATAATGCACACGTCATTTATTTAATAATATATGTATAGTGATACATTTTTTGCGATTCAAACTATATTACTTTAACAATATTTTATCGTATATTTATTAAACGAGTAATTTTGAGTCAGTTTAAATATTGACAAAAATCATATAATAAAGATAAACAATAATATATTAATTGCTCGAAATAAATAATTACGCACAATCATAAAAAACACCTTATCAACTATGATTATTAAAACCTAAAAAAACCTAGAAATACTGAAATAGACACCTCTAGAAACAACTCTCACTAAATTAAGTTAATCCAAGTGGTTGTTACTCATTAGCTTATCCCCTTCTCATCTTAAACACATTCCTCCTCCTCCTCGCCTACGATTCGTAACGGACGTTACGAAGACGGGAAACGGAGAGAGGTTGTAACTAACGCCGTCCTCTTCAACTCCCTACTTTGACCCGGTCAATTGATTCTCCTCTTCTATGGCTGCTCCTCCTCCTCCTCCTCTCACCCTGATTATATTGTTGATATTTATCACCGTATTAAATGCCGACGGCGTCGTTTCGTCGCCGATCTGTTCCGGCGACCCGAAGCGGCCGCCGATGATTATCCCGCTCCATCTGACGATCCCCAACGCCTCCGCTGGAGCTCACCGGAACTCCCCCAACTTCCGGCGCCTCCAGAACTCCGATCTCCCTACCGCCCGCATGCGCCTATTCGACGATCTCCTCGCCAACGGGTAACCGGTCTCCAGCCTTTACTGTCCATTGCTTTGCTCTGTTTTTTTTTTGTTTGACAGCAGAAATTACAATTTTACCCTTGCTTTATATAGATATTACACTACGAGGCTGCACATAGGAACGCCCCCTCAGGAATTCGCGCTGATCGTTGACACCGGGAGCACCGTCACCTACGTCCCCTGCTCCACCTGTGAGAAGTGCGGCGACCACCAGGTTTTGCGACTTCTCTGCTTCTTCGAGGGCATTTTCTTAATTTGGATACCTTATTTTGAAATTTAGGTTGAGTTGTGATTAGGCTGTTGTTAATGTAGGATCCGAGGTTTCAACCGGACTTGTCTAGTACCTATCAGGTGGTGAAATGTAACCCTGATTGTGAATGTGATGAGGAAGGGAAGCAATGTACCTACGAGAGGCGGTATGCCGAGCAGAGTTCGAGCAGCGGAGTGATCGCTGAGGACATTGTTTCGTTCGGGAATGAGAGTGTGCTCCCCCCGCAGCGTGCTGTTTTCGGTTGTGAGAATGTGGAGACCGGGGATATTTATAGCCAGAGGGCAGACGGGATCATGGGATTGGGACGTGGCAGGCTGAGCATTGTGGATCAGCTTGTGGAGAAGAATGTAATTGGCAATTCTTTCTCGTTGTGTTATGGTGGGATGGATATAGGCGGGGGTGCGATGGTACTTGGTGAGATTACTCCTCCCGCTGACATGGTTTTTACTCATTCTGACCCGCGTCGTAGGTAAGTTGTTTGGTTGGTGAAATGATGACCTTTGCATTGGCTGCTTCTCCTATGATGTATTTTGAGGCGTCTCGCTCATTTACTGTAGCCTTTTTTTATTTATTTCTTCAGTGCATATTACAATATAGCACTAAAGGAATTGCACGTCGGTGGGAAGCCTTTGAAGTTGGACCATAAAGTCTTTGATGGGAAGTATGGGACTGTTTTGGATAGTGGAACGACATATGCTTATCTCCCTGAAGAAGCTTTTTTTGCATTTAAGGATGCTGTAAGCTAACATACTTCTTAATTTTATATCCTTTTCAATTGGACCTTGATTCTGCAGTACTTTTTCTTCTAGAAATGTGTTTGGAAAACCCCTAGCCTGCTAGTGCAATACTTAGTGTTTTCAGAACCCGTACGCATATTTTTGTAATCATGATTGGCAGATGGCCTTTCAATTGTAGATATTTTGATAGCACTAAACAAGTTATAGGGAAAAATGCATATGGGTTCTGAAAACACTAAGTATTGCACTTAGGATAACAATAATCTTGCATGTGCCAGTGTGACATGGTTTATGCCTGCAATATTTTCTTTTTGATTTCCAAAATGAATATTTGATCACAATATGTCTGAATATATATTTTTTTTGGTGGAAGTCTAAATGGATTATCTTACTTTATGAAAAGATTTTTACCAATCACTGTCAACCACTGAAAAGAGCACGTCCTTATTTGGAATTTTGTGTGGTTATATGATGCAGATTATGAAAGAAATTACTGTCCTGAAGCAGATCCATGGCCCCGATCCAAACTACAACGACATTTGCTTTTCTGGTGCTGGAAGGTACGAGCCTGATAGAAGAACAAAGACCAATGTTGTGCTTTCACTTTTATTTCTCGAAGGGTTCCTATCTGACCTTAATAGTCACTTTTTATCAATTAATATATTGTCCAGGGATGTATCCCAGTTGTCGAAGTCCTTTCCTCAGGTTGATATGGTGTTTGGCAATGGCCAAAAGCTGTCGCTGTCTCCAGAAAATTACCTTTTCCGGGTAATTGATAGTTTTCTAATTTGATCTTTAAGGTTTAAGATTGCAGTAACTATAAACATGAATCCTTGTGTGCTTCAGAAAATATTTATTTCATACCGTTGGTGGCTTTTCCAATTTATTTTCAGTTGCATGTTTGGTTTAATTCGCAACAGTTGAATGAAACATTGCATCCTGAATCTTGTCTCTTTCGTCGTGTAACATGCTTAAAGCACACAAAGGTCAGTGGTGCATATTGCCTGGGAATTTTCCAGAATGTGGATCCCACCACTCTTCTAGGAGGTATAGTTCTCTCTTCTAGGAGGTATTAACCTTCACACATTCTTCCCAATCTTGGAACTGAAGTCCCTTCATGCATTACTGACGTATCTTGTTTCATTTTACAGGAATAATTGTCCGCAATACACTGGTGACATATGACCGAGAGGATGATAAAATTGGATTTTTGAAAACAAATTGTTCTGACCTTTGGAAGAGGCTGCAGGCCCCTGGCGCTCCTACCGCACCGGCAGTTGAACCTGGTGCTAATACAAGTCAAGCGTTACCTCCAGCCCTGCCCCCTAGTACATTACCTGCAGATGTCTTTCCAGGTGGAGTGAATTATATCATGTTTTAATGCTGGCCCCAAGGCTAAACTTGAACATAGATAAATTGTTAAAGAGTGTTTTTTTTTTAATCGGTCTGTCTTCTATCAATGGAAACAATTAGCTGAGAGCTTTATTGCCACTATGGGCAAAACCAAAGTGATCATTTGCGACATCTCTGGTGTTACTAATAGTTCATCTTTAGAACATGTCTGCGGAAGCATTAACTTGTAAAACTTCTTGTATTTGTAATGAAACCAGGCTATCTTCTTTACTGCCTTAACCAGTTATTGATTAGTTGCAGCTTTTGGCTTCAGTTGTCTTTGCTAAAGATGTAAATTCTAAAATAGTGGGTTTACACGCCAATTAAGGTTATTCTGAGGCATCTGATTAAGGCAACCTGCTAGCATACATGTTTTTGACCCTTGGGTGTAGCCTGTTCTTTTCTTTTGCCTATGATTTTCACAAAACCTCTCATTTGACAGGTGAACTCCGAATTGGAGATATAACTTTTGATGTGTTGATAAGTATCAACAAATCCTTCGCCGTGCCTAACTTCACAGAGGTGGCTGAATTCATTGCACATGAGCTGGGAGTGAATGATTTGCAGGTACTTTTGAGTCGTGTCTTCTGCATGGTTTACATCGTGTTCGATTCTTATAAAAATTGTCCTCAAAATTGGGAACCCAATTTGATGAAACCTTCACCAGGTTGTATCTAGGGCGCAGTTGTCTGTCAATGGCCCCTTTTGCTTTCTTGTGTTGGGTGTGGTTGCTTTTGATAGTAGTCACTTCTATTATCCCATGTGCATGTTCTTGACTTTCAGGTTCATATGCTGAACTTCACCACAGAAGGGGATAATTACCATGTTAGATGGCGCATCTTTCCAATCGAATCTTCTGATTACATTTCGAATACGACTGCAATGGTGATTGTATAATGTTACCTCAGCATTTATGTGCCCAACTCTGATCAGAAGTTCCTTCCTTGGTGCACTGCAACGTACTTCTGACTACATTGTGTTGGTTTCAGGACATTATTTTGCGGTTACAGGAACATAGAGTGAAGTTTCCAGAGAGCCTAGGAAGCTATCAGTTGCTAGAGTGGAAAATTGACGAAAAGAAGTCAGTGTACGTTTATTCTCTGTTCTTTTTGCTCGGTATTGGGATAAACTAGAAATTGTATCCTTCATAATTTTCATATAATTATTCTAGAGCTTGACAGGCTAAACTAACACTGAAAATTAAAAGCTGTTTAGTTGTGGTATTCCTTTTCCATTGGGTGGCACTCGGGCGTTTGGTGACAGACTCCTACATGAGCTTTCTGTATATTAATTCGCACATTGGGGAGCTCTTTGCTCCCTTCATTACCCCCTACTTGTTCATGTCAGGACATGGTGGCAACGACATGCTCTAGCGCTGGCCATCGTGGGGATCGTCTCTTTGGTTTCTGTTCTATTAGCTGTGACCATGCTATTAGCTTGGAGACAACGACAAGGGCGACACGGTTCGTATGAGCCTGTTGATGCTGTTGTTGCAGAGCAAGAGCTTCAGTCACTGTCTAGCAATTGATGGTTTGGTAATAATCCTAATAGCTTGTTGAATACAGAGGATGGTGGTTACCATTTGTACAATAGATAAAGTCGATAGAGGATACAAGGATAGTAAAAGGGGCTAATAGGAGACTGAACTGGTCTTTTCTTCTTTCGTTAGATAACTACCTTTCTTTTGAATTAACTACAGGTTTGTAGATTTGTCAGGCATTTGCAAGTAGGTTGAGAATGTCGATCTACTTGACTCCCTTTAACTGAAGAGTAAAAATGTGTATGTACAACCCGTTCAATCACTCGCATAACCGAAGTTTTGTTGATCATAATGTTTCGTGATCTTCGGTGTATTGACATTGCACATATCTAGCTATAGAACTGGATTACCAGAATGCATAAATTCCATGGTGCTTTGAGTTTCGTGGACTGTGAAAGGGAGGACGGGGCTGAATTCTGCAGATACGGCGAAGCGACGGTGTTCTTACGTTGGACGATGTCGATCAGCAAGAAGTAAATAAAGATGACGAACAAGGGGGGCCCCCCGACAAGGTCATGTTAAACTGCTCTGCAACGTCGTACGGGTGATGAGCACATGAAACGAAGGAGACGAATGTAACTGTATAGCATTTTTCCCACGTAACGCAATTCCTCCAGGACGACGAGGAGAGCAACTCTTTTTATTAGGACAAAACACACATCAAGACTTCTCTGTAGGCTAATATACATCAGTAGCATGCATGAAGAAGATTTATTGATCCTTTAGTACAACCATATCTTATATATATAATATGAAAATATATGTATATATGAAACAATCTCAAGGGCACTTGGGTTTGCCCTTGGAGTTCTTCAAGTCCTCATAGCAAGGGCACTCGTGCTTGTTCCCGAACGTCCCAGAAGGAACGCACTGGCACTTTTCGCAGCAAATCCCGCAGTACTTCAAGCACCGGTCTTTAACCCCCGCCTTTGAGCACCTCACCCCGCACTTATCGTCACAGAAAACTGTACGGAACACCGGATTAACCCGTTCGCGATGTATATGATAATCTCAACACGGGGAAAAAAATATAAAATGTAACGGCAGAAAGGTGACTCGAGTTAATACCTGATCCTTCCACTGTTATCTCATAGAAGGAGGAGGTGAGCACGATAGTTGCAAGCAGAAAGGTAACGGCCGCTAGCTTCATTTCCATTTGACTACAAATATTCAGAGCCCTAATGGTATTTTCCCAAGTAATTTAGAGATATTGAGATGGCTTCTTAGAGAGGAGGAAGCAAACTTTACAATAGCCTTGGGGGCATTGTAAGAGGGAGAGGGGAGGGTTTATTTATATAGACTATAGTGGGAGGAAGGGATCTCAAGATGATGAGTTGGTAAGAGGTATGAAAATTGGGGGTTTTTCCTATTTGGGTAAAAAATAGGGTTAATTACCCTCAGGTCCCTGAACTATTGACGATTTTGTAATAGGGTCCCTGTGTAATTAGAATAAGATTTAAGGTCCCTGTGTTATAACGAAATATTACTCTCAGGTCCCTGGCTTAACCTTCGCTGACATCATCAATTTTTTTTTATTTTTTTAACACTGAATTGACCAAAATACCCTTAAGCCAAAAATAAAAAAATCCAAAAAACAAAATAAAAATTAGGGAAAAGTACAAAAAAAGTCCTGTGGTTTCACTTTTAGTCCTCCGAACCTAAATTCGTCCCGAATCTATGAAAAATTTCTTTTTCATCCCATTTTTTTTACATTTTAGTCCCAAATCTCAAATTTTTTTCAATTATTTTTATTATATCATAAATTTGTCCCGAACCTATGGAATTCCGGAAATACCCCTCACCCGCTTCCGAA
>SOPF01027097.1:121413-133578 GCA_012979155.1 Hypericum perforatum | reverse complement strand
TTGTTTGTGTTGGGTTATGGAGAGTCAAAATATTTGAGGAAATTGTTGGATAATTGAGTGAATACCACTTAGCGATATCAACATAGAGGAGAAATAAAAACAACATGGGCAGATGGCACGGCGGCGCCACTCGACCCCTCCGGCCCAACCTTGATATTTTTTCCGTTTGACTGTTTAGGACTCTCCAACAAGATTAGGTTTGTTCCTAGTATATATGAACTTGTGTACTACCTCTATAGTTGTGTCATATTGACAGACTAGATTATTAAATATCGTTGTCTTTTTGTTTGATTTCTCGCTTTGCCTTTTTTTTTCCTCGCGTTACTGCAGTACAATTCTCAACATTTTAAAGTTAGCGTTTTAAGATTACTACATTGTAGTCGCAAGAGTAATTTACTTATTTAAAAGTACGAAAGTTTATAAATATTTAAGTTTGTTGGTTGGTATCAGGATTCTAGCATCATACTTCAAAAAAAATTCAAGACTATATGATAAATATATACTCCACTATATGATCGAATATAATATTAAATGGTAACAAAAGTTTTACTCTAAAGTAGGAATATATGACAGAATAAACTGAAACAACGAGATAAAACCAAAATCTAAATGTAACCTTTTTATTACGAAAAAAGCAGCTGTGTGATAATTACGTGGGAGAAATTTTACCAATTGCTGGGGAGGAAGTCTACGGTGAAGTAATTGCTAGCTAACGCCTCCACTAAGACTACCTGCATCGGTGAGCATTGGCAATGGCTCACAGGTAAACGACAAGCAACAAGTAAGAAAAAAATAAATGGGAAATGGAAGGGATAGAGGCCAGCGGCTCCTTGAGCCGAGCATCGCTCGTGGGGATTTTTTTTTAATAATATAATCTAATTATACGTAACACAATGTTATTCATCAAAATAGATACTAACAAATATTATTTGTTTGGTCACATGATCAATATTTTATCTTAAAATTCATATATTTGAATTCCCTATAAGTAGAGCTAAATATTGTAATAGGATCCTTCTTCTATCACGATTTGGTCTTATATCCTTACTACAATAAAGGGCATAAGAGGAAGGACGTTAGAACAAATCCGTTCCCGATAGTCTAATACCATCAGGATTTGCAAATTGATTTTATTTTGAACTTCCTCGAAAGGGTAAAGAACGAATAGAAAAATAGGGGAAAGCAATAAACGGCACAGGTTCGAAACAGGAATGTATGGTCGGCACTTGGCAGCCTTGTACTTTGGCACTAAAAGCATGACATGTCACGTGCGACCTTGTGGGACATGGAAAAATTCCAACCATCTCCTGCCACTATCCATGCTCTATGCATTTCCTCCTGGTAAGATCAGTAGGATCGATTCAAAGTCCTGACTCCTCATGTTTTTGAAAATAGTTGTAAAAGAATAAAAATAAAAATTATTTCAAATACTATTCAATCTTAAATATATGTCTCGTATTTAATCTTGAAACATGAAATAATTTTAAAAATGTAGATTTAATTTTTTTTGGCTGAATCTAATTGTCTTTCTTTCTTTTTTGACACTTTTTTTTTGGTCTAGGTCTACCAAATAAAATCAGGGGAAACATAACTTTTCAGCAGCTGGCAAACACCCGAGAACTTGCACCTACTTCTTCACCTGATCATCACCACCAAATGAGACTTATCAATAAGGGCACCGACGTAGTCAAGTACCTCAAATATTTGTGACCCAATGCAACAATTATTGTAGACATTATAGAGAATAGTGTGACAGCTGCATGTTTTGTACCCAGCTCGTGATATGTTCCGAGGTTGCCCTAAAACGGATAAAACACTCCAACTTACAGTTGACACGTTCCACTCATATTACCAATGAGATGCACGAATCGCCAAAGGACTTTTTTTTATGAATTAAAAATAAAACAGGTGGGTTTAAATTCCTGACTTCAGAAAGTTTTTTTTTCACAAATAAATTTTTTTATTTTTGTAAGGGAATAAAACTCGTGCCAATAATTATTAGGAAACAAGATATGATTCATTGTCATACTATTCACCAAATATTAATTACAAATGATATTTGGTCTGATGTACAAGACAGATTTAATCTTTAACATGTGTAACTATGTGTAAAAGTTTACTTTAAAAATAGGATACACGGAACATAGTGCTTCTCTCATTAAAAATTGACGTACTGTTTTCCTCAAAAGACGAATCATAAATATGTGTTCCTATATATTCAAAATGGGAGAAGGTGAATGAAGAAGAAACTTACATGCCCCGTAAAATTGCAGTCGATATGGGAAAAATTCTATCGCCTTTCTAACTAGAGACTAAATTGAGTTGATCTTATAGTTATAGATATCGGGGATCTGGGCATAAGGAGCTCAATGCTGAGGCCACAATTATATCTTAGCTAGGCCTAGGCCCATTGAGTTTCTCATTGACATTTTGTTTGTCGATAAGACTCGCAAGGATTGGGCTTTGATTAGCCCTAATGGCTTCCATTATGTGAGCGAGAATTGTGGGCTTCTGACGTTCCCGAAACAAAATTTATGAAGATTCCTCGTCCAAAATCATTATTTACTAAAAAATCCGATCGCATGAAGACCTGGTATAAAATTTTTGGAGTTTGTTTCAATCTGTGATTAATATTGTTTTTTATATGTAAAACTTTCTATTGCTCTTGTAAATAAGGTTACATATAAGATTGCTGATAAAAAATTATTGTTGGTGGTCTAATAAATACCCTCTAAGCATAAATAAGCTTGATTAATGGTCTGCTAGATATTAATAAAGGCGGTCTAAGCAATAAAAAAACCAGAATGTTAGAAAATTAGTAGAAACAAGCACAGTAATCATGATATTGTTCACGTCAGTTCACGGGGAATTCAAGCTCATGATTGCACCTGAGTTTTGAACATTCCATGATTATTAATTTTTGAAATCTACTGTGTTGCGGAAGGATAAGCATCCTAAAAAGATAATCATGACTAAAGAATTTGATTATAGCTCCAAGCTGGCCATTGATCCCATTGTCTTTTTTCCACCATCTCCTAGTCGCATGGGTTGTCTAACATAATAATTACATTGACTTGTAATGGAAATCCCACATTCTATCAATTGGAGCATGCAAGTCCCAAGACAGAACAACCTTAAAATAATGAACATGAGAAACATAGCACACCAGCATTGCACTCATTTTGTTTGGTGAATCTATGTTATTAAATACGGATATTATCTAATCATATTTTATGATGTGAATAATTTAATAGTATGTTTTATGTTAGTAATATATAAGATATTCTCGACTATGTGGCATACTAGCTGTACCAATTGTAAGATACCGGCAACACGAATTATGCCCAGAGTCAGTAGAGTACGAAGCAACGACGAGATTTTGATGATGTTGTTGATACAGAATATAGGAAAATATTGACTCTACAACAGTTTATTCATCAATTGGAATTTTTTTATGAAAGAACAAAATATTCTTCAACCAAGAAGTAAGCAAACTTTTCAAAAAGAAGAATTACAAGCAAAAAGAACAAGCGGGGTTGGTGAGTAGGGAGTGCCTTGATTGGCGGCTATGCGAGCGAGGATTAATTAATGACGAGTCACATTTGGTGGGTTTGGTTGCGAAATGTCCAAAAGGCTAACCTAACCACTTTGAACTGCCTCGTCAAAATAGGACACAACGTTTCCTTACATTTTTTGATTGATATTATTTATATATGTAGCAATTAAATCAATGTTGAAATAGTAAATTTGAATCTAAAATAATTCCTTGACAAATATTAAACTAACATTTCTTTTATAATTTATAACCAATAGAATTCAAATACTTTATCACTCATCAACCAGAGAATCCCCAAACTTCATTATAAGACTTGATACAAAGTTCTCTCTTTTAAAAGTCCAATCTAATATCAAAAAAATCTTATTGTAATAAATACAATAAAAAACCTGAGCGAGATAAAAATAATTAAAAAAACCCACGAACTATCAAAGTTATTTCTTTAAAAATGGATTGAGTGCTCATTATACTCAATTTTTTACCCGCACCAGCATCCCCTTCCCAACTCATCCCCAACCAATAAACAATTAATATATCTATTATCCATATCATCAACCCAATTAACTTTAATTTTTTTAATTCACATATTAATATTCGTTAATATAAATTTTGTACTTCGCATTAGATTATTAATTTAGTTTTGATGTGAAGTTGTAAGTTGAAATATGGAGTCTATTTAAAGGGAATTAACAAATTACTATTTGTTATTTATTAAATTATTAAAATTCATCCACATCATCAACCCAATTAAATTTATTTTTTTAATCCATATATTTTCTAATTTTATTTCTTAAGCTTATAAAATGTATCATTATATGTAACATAACGGCAGGACAATGTGTTGGATTTGCTTCAGAAATTTGTCACATTGCCCAATTGTGTTTGGAGTTACTAACAAATACAATGATTAATTATTAATGTATGATTAAAAGATTTTTAAATTTAAATAATTTAAAATTGAGCAGTCTTAAATAATTATTATAAATTTATAAAGTTTTTGTTCAAATGTATAAAATTCTTGCCATTATATGCTAATTCTTTGGTTGTGTGATTAATTCAATTCATATGCGATCCATTACATTACATGCCCATCTAATTGGACTTTTATTATGTTCATATGCAATCCTTCCTGTTTATGCTGTTAAACGAAGTGAAGCGAGTCTAGCAAAACTGGAACGAAGAAAAATGGTTGAGAAAATAAGAAGATTCCATTTTAACTGTCAAGGAATTTCTTGGAAAAGGTGTTTATTAATTGACAAAATGATTAGTTTGTTATTGGTTCCAGTACAAGGTTTTTATACATCGACACTTGGCTCCTATTTTAATCCAGCTGATCGTAAAATTACACTTTGGTCACCCAAGGTATTTTCCATGTTTTCATTGCTCCCAACGTGTGTATGACTAATATTAATCGACTCCCGTGGTTCTTGGAGGTTGTCTGAAAGACCCCTGTAGCTTAATATGCCCCCGTAAGCTGGACTAAAAAATCAAGAAGACCAAGCTTAGTAATGAGCAACTTAAAATACGGAGCATGAAGACTCTTGGTCAAGACATCTGCAAGTTGGTGTTCGGTGCGCATATGGAACAATTTGATCAGTCTAGTCTCCAGCTTTTCTCGAACAACATGGCAATCAACTTCGATGTGTTTGATGTGCTCATGAAACACAGGATTTTCTGCAATGTAAATGGCAGACTTGTTATCGTAATAAAGCAGAGCTGGATTTATTCAAGAGACCTGCATTTCCTTAAAAAGGTAAGTCTGCCACTGGATTTCACGAGTAGCAGTGGCAAGAGCACGATATTCAGCTTCAGAGGAGGAGCAAGACACCGTATTCTGCTTCTTAGCTTTCCAATATATCAAGGAATCACCAAGAAAAATACAATAACTAGTGACACATCGCCTGGAGTCAGAGCATGTAGCATAATCACTGTCTGCAAATGCCTTGAGTTGAAGAGAAGTAGAAGTAGAATAGAACAAGCCCTTCCCAAGACAAGATTTCAAATAATGAAGTACATTATAGGCAGCTGCTAGATGATGTTCTTATGGAGCATTTAAAAATTGGCTGAGCTATTGGACAAGATATGCAATATCTGGTCGAGTACCAGGCAAATAAAGCAGCTTACCAACCAAACGCCTGTAATATAAAGAATCTGCAACAATCTGAGTACCATCAGTAGTAAGTGTCAGAACTGGGAAAGAAAAAGAAATAGAGTACACAATGTCATCAAGAAAATGCCCATGTGCTTAACACTGAGATGAGTGTGTGCATCTATAGGAGTGTGACGAGGCTTGCACGCAAGAAAACCAGAATCCTGAAGGAGTTCAAGCACATATTTCTTCTGACAGATCAAGAGTCCTATAGAATTTCGAGCAATTTCCGAACCCAGAAAAGTTCTCAGAGGACTAAGATCTTTAAGCTTCAAAGTAATTTCTAGATGATGCTTAGTTGCAGCAATAACAGCAGCAGAATTACCAGCCAAAATAATATCATCGACATAAATGAGCAGAATCGTAGTAGAACCAGACTGAGACAAGATGAACATGGAGTGATTATGTTGAGACTTGCAAAAGCCAAAAGAGAGCAAGATAGATGTCAATTTGGCAAATCACTGATGACTAGCTTGCTTGAGACCATATAAAGAACACTGAAGTTTGCAGACCTTACCAGTATTAGAAGCTGAAACATGCAAACTTGGAGAAAGTTGTATATAAAATTCTTCATGGAGATCACCATAGAGAAAGGCATTATTTACATCAAGCTGATGTAACAACCAGTTGTGTGGTGCTACAAGAGCCAATAAAGGACGTATCATAGACATCTTGACAACAGGACTGAATGTTTCAAAATAATCAACACCAAGAGTTTGTGTGAAGCCCTTTGCAATAAGGCATACCTTGAAACATTCGATATTGCTATCAGATTTGTGCTTCACTTTGTAAACCCATCGACAACCAATTATAGGCTTGGTAGAAGGACGATCAACCAGTGTCCATATATGATTCAAAGCAAGTGTATCCAACTCAAGTTGCATAGCATGAATCTAGCAATCATCAAGGACAGCTTGTTCATAAGATTTAGGTTCTACCTAACGAACTACAGATAACCTAAAAGCTCTATATGAAGGAGAAACATAAGATAAACTAATGAAATTGTGAATGGGAAAGTGTGGACAAGATAAAGACTGACCTATGAAAGACAAGGGAGGTATGGTTGGCTATAGAGTCGAGTCCAAAGCATAGTCTTGGAGGTATGTAGGTTAAGTTTTAACACGAGTAGATTTGTAGATAAGGGAAGGTGAATGTGGATCATCAAAGTAAAGGTAGGATTCATTGCTAGGTATCTGGTGAAGTGGAACACCAGGGATGGTTGTAATTTGGGAAGTGGACTCATCAAAGCAAAGGTGGGATTCCTTGCTAGGCATCTGGTGAAGATGATCACCAGGAAAGGGTGGTATAGGGATGTCTGGAAGGTGAGGTTGATTAGAAGAAGCAGACTTGAATGGAAATATGGTCTCGTAGAAGACAACGTCATGAGAAATGACCACTTCATGGGTGATCAGATTGTAGAGTTTATAACATTTGATCCCAGGAGGAATGCCTAAGAAGACAAATTGTTGAGCTCGATGGTCAAATTTACTTTGATGTGTTGTAGGCATAGCAGCATAGCATAAGCATTCAAAGATTCTGAGATGTCCAAAAGAAGGAGAATGCCTAATACTTGTCCTCAAGCAAGTTACATCAGAACCACCATCTTCACGGTTCCTCCTTACTTGGAACAAATCACGACATGCCTCATCCTATCGCTAATCATTCATCTCACTGAAGTGCCAAGAACAATGATCATATAAACACAATACCCTCAGCTGTTTAGTCCAAATTTTGCACTATGCAGACCATACACGAGAACTGACCACTCAATGGGTATGATCATTTTATGCTCTTATATTGAGTAGTCAACTACCTATCATTCGCAAGCATGCTTGGAGTCTAACAATATTATACTTTGCACTTGACACTTTCTCAAATAATGCAATACTTGTAATCAAGAGGGACTTTGTATAGGGTTGTAACGTGGCTTAGGGTAGGGGAGGATAAATCATTGGGCAATGGCTTGACCACCCAATCTGAGGGTTACATCGAAAATCTAACTCTCGGCTATACTAAGCAACTCACCCTATAACGACTAAGCTCTCAACCCATTGTTCCTACATCCTAGAGGCTATTCACTCGGGACAAGTTGCTTACTTTTGTTGTACCTTTAATTCAAGTTAGGCACCTGCTTTTCTTTTCACTTTTCACATTTTCACAAAGAACCTTTTCCATTCTTCTTCATTGTTCATTTTTCTTCTCATTTTTCTTCTTTTTTCTCTTTTCCTTTGTGAACTGTTCTTTTCTTTCCCAACTTCATGCATATTTGACAGCAACTTATCCCAATTTTTGACTGTTGGCCTCAATTCTACCCTTTTCAAACCCAATTGATAATCAATATCCCCCAGCTATACTACTTGATACACCCTTACAAAAATATCCCACAATCGATATCCTACTCCCTCGAACTAGATAGTTAAGAGTAGGTGGGGGTTGAATATTGGCTCATATGGTGGTGTGCAAATTGTAACTCAATAAATAAGTTTAGGCTCAATGGGGTTATGCAACAGATAAGATCAGATTTTTGGCTCTAAAGCTCTAGGCTCAAATTCAAAATGGCCCCCGATATCCAACTCATCCCGTACTACAAAATCATGCCAAGTGCTAGTATACTACTCTCATCATCCAATGCATGCAAGCACCTCATAAAATAAATTAGAGACGGTTGTCTCATCCTTCAGCACAAATTCCTCACAAGGTCGCTCATCAAGCTCTCAAACATGGTTCATCTAATGCGACTATCAACCTAAATAACCAAGGATGTAGTAACTACACAACTCTATTCTAGATAGCTCAAATTTGATTCCTGAATATGCAATAAGATTCGGTTGCCATTCTAAGTTTAAAAATTTTGGAGGGAGGTTCATCAGGTGCAAACGACTCAATCACATCAATCAAAAACATATGCCACATATAGAACAGACTCAATCACATGCATATGTTTAACCAAAGTAAACAAAAGAAAACATTACTCACATTACAAAGCACACACCGTGCAACTCCATACTTAGAGAACACATTGTCCTCAATGTGAGGTGACACACTATGCAAACAAAGAAAAAGAAACAAGAACATAAAGGCACGGCAAAGTTAAAAAAAAGGATGGAAACATCAAAGTCGAGGAGGTGGTGGGTGTTGGGGAAGGACAGGTTTGGAGGGGAATGAGAGGACCAGGGATCATTTTGGGGTACCTATTTTGGTTGTCGAGACCCAGCGTACGCTGGATTCTCCCAGCGGTGCTGCAATTCATTGGGACAGCCTCTTCTTCCGTAAATATGGCCTTATGCTTTCCATTAACATGTAGAACTAAACTAAAATGACACACAAACATATTTTTTTCGAGGGTGACACTATTTATATTCCCCTATAAACCCATAAACTCAGGGAAACTTGGATGAGTGACGTTAAATATATAATTAAAAAGTGTAGGGAAGGAGAGAGGATACTTTAGTTCTAAGTTAACGTTGTTAGCTTGACAGGTGTGATCGATTACTGGGGTCTTGGGTCATTAAGTTCTGCCCATGATCCTTGCAGGGCAATATGGGGGTCCCAATATACCAGTATACGCTCACCATTTACTTCGACTACAATCCTCAAATGACCTAATGGTAGTTTACACCCTAAGTCTGGTGGTGGGATGTTGCATGGTTTCAACTTAGGCCATGGTGGATCATTTGGTTTTGATGGTTTAGTTACTCGTATCCATGATACTTGTTCCTTAATCTCTTGCTCATTCACCCCTTCTTGAATTTCTTATATTGCTTATGCTCATCTTCAGGAATAGCCTCGTCAATGTGCTCGATTACCAACTCATCAATGACATTGATTTGGTAACAGTCATCTTTTGTTGTGGGGTACTTAGCTGCTTTGAATATGTTGAAATCAACCTCATTATTACAGACTTTGAACTGCAGCTCCTCTTTTTTCACATTAATGTTTATCTTTTCCATCGATGTTTGAGTCACCTTGAGCTCTTTGTCCTCCTCATTCACCTGCTTTACTAGAGGTTTCACTGCTGGACTTGCCACATTTTTTCCCAAATCTAGCCCACTCCAAGTCATGATGCCCTTGTAGTGCTCCTGTCTAGTAGGAGAGGCTTCAGTGTTGCTCGAAAGTATGCCTAGCTATCTTGTATTTAGTTGTGCTGCTAACTGGCCAATTTGTACCTCCAAGTTTCTAAGTGTGGTTTTATGGCTCAGCACTTGCTTTTGCAACTCATCTTCACATTGATGATCTTGATGGGATAGCACTTGATGTTACCACTTTTATTGATATGGCTGAAAATGTTGTTGTGGCTGAAAACCTTAAGCATTACCACCTCCCAGTATTTGTCCATATTGTTGAGGTACCTGCTGACCTACATCATTTCTCCATGAAAAATTTGGATGATTTCTCCAACCAGGATTATACATAGTATAATATGTATCATTATTAGCATTACCCAAATAATTAACAGATTCAATAATGAGAGAGCAAGTATTAGTACCATGTGGGCCAGTACATATATCACAAATCTGAGAGGGTGGTATAGGATGTGGGGCAAATGTAGACTAGATTACCTGTGTAAGAACTGCCACTTGTGCTTGGAGGGCTACAATCTGATCATTGTCTTGTACACTGGCAACCTTCTTCCTTTCTGATCTCTCTACCCACTCGTAATTGTTCGTGGTTATGGCTTTGATAGTTAGATATGTAATGCTGGACCTAAGGTCGGTCAGTCTAGGGTGGGTATGTCTTCTCATGTTGTTCATCTCCTATAATTTTCACTATACTGCAAAACTCAACAAAGGAGATTAAGTGTAGTGATGAACATAAAAAGAAAAATAATACTTAGTCTCAAAATCAAGAATACTGTATCCAATATTAAAGACAGATTAATTCAAATCTTTCCCCGGCAACGGCGCCAAAAATTTGATGTGATAAATATCGGGTTAATAATACATGCAATAGAACACGATCGCACAAGTAATATATAGATAAGTAAGATCATCTCCACAGGGACAGATGGATCAATTCTCTAATTACCAGATTATGAATTCTCAACTTTAATCTAAGTAGTTCAATTCGAATGATTGGGTTGTGATTAATTACTATGAATCATAGAACAAATCTAGGGTTGTTAATCCTAAATTTGCATAACGATATCTAAGCAAACAAAACAAAATGGAACAGAACAAGCGGATGCAATCTATGCTATGAACTAAGGTTGTCAATCTCAATTCTCATACACGAAACGAATCAATCAAATAATAAATAATCAAGTAGATGAATGAAAAGACAAATCTTGATTACGAAGTATGAAAATACCGCGTTGATTAAAGATACAAGTCGTTGATTACAATCCTTGAAGTAAAGCAAAAGTAATGAAACCTAAAAACTATGACTCTTGCATGAAAACTGGCCAAGAATATCCTATAATTTAGGTTTTAAGAACCTTATATAGTTCTCTAAGTACAAACCCTAAAAAGAAGAGTTCTAGCTCGACTAAATAGATGGAATAATCTTTCCTCGGTCAGCCCAACAGGCGCTGGATTTTGCCAGCGGGGGCACTGGTCTTCAATCTGCTCTATTCTAGTGCTCTGCTGGATTTTCCAACGGGGCACTAGTCTTTTAGCATCCGTCTTCAATGCACTTTCGACACTTCATTTATCCAATCTGCAAATGCACCACTTCTCGCCCCTTTCTCAATCCTCATAAAATTTTGATAGTTCTTCCATTCCTAAACATAAACACAAAATGCATTAAACCTACTTCAACATACGACGAAATGAAATCAAAATACGAACAAACTATGCATAAAACATAGGTAGATGTGTGTCCGTTTACACGCACATCACCTAAAAAGAGCATCATAAGGTGTTTGCTTGTGAGGTAGGCTGGAAGTAGGAAGACGATTCATGAGATAAACAGCATGGAGCACGCTATCACTCCAAAAAGAGGTGGGAAGACCAGACTGAAACAACAGAGTTCTTGCAATGTTAAGTATATCTTGGTATTTCCTCTCCACTCAACCATTTTGCTCTAGCGTATATACATAACTCCATTCATGAATAATGCCTTTGTCTCTATAAAAATCAGACATATCAAACTCTTTCCCTTGATCTGATCAAATAATTTTAACACGTGTTGTGAACTGTGTTTCTACAAAATACAAGAACAGGTGCAAGTGTTATCATGCATACGATTTATCCTTCAACAAATAAATCCAAGTATAGCAAGAATGGTCATCCACTATTGTCAAAAAGTATGAATATCTATCATAAGAGGGAGTAGCATATTTGCCTTAGATGTTAACATGAATCAAATCAAAAACAGAAGCAAAAGTAGAATTGCTGAATGGAAAAGAAAGTCTCTTGTGATTAGTATAATGACATGCTTCATAATGATCTACAACACGAGCTTTAACTGATCCATCTATCTTGGACACTTCTTGCATGCGAGGCATGGACACATGACCGAG
>SOPF01027097.1:69650-121013 GCA_012979155.1 Hypericum perforatum | reverse complement strand
TGCACAAGTGTCAACAAACGAGTGAATTGAGCTGGAGTGAGACCAAGTTTGGCAACCTCAGAGATAGAGGAAGTGTCAGACAAATCAACTACAGTGTTAGTTTGGACAGAAGCTACTGCAACTGCAGATGAAGAACCTGCAAAAGGGCCTGCACTCCTATTATTTGTAAACTTGAAATTTGGGGGAAATCCATGCTTCTTATAGCACTTTTCCACTGTATGTCCCTCCTTGCCATAATACGTACAAACTGGCCTCTTGGAGTCATTCCAATTCTTCTTAAAACTAGCTTAACCACCAGCTTGTAACTTCATACCAGTCGTAGCGAGAGCGATGGCATTCTCTAGTACCTTTGATGAACCAATTAAATGTTGTTCATGTTGCAGAGCCAAATACAAGGTCATACTCATGCTTGGAAGTAGATCAACTAGCATTATTTGTGACCTCACATTATCATAATTGTCATTCAAACTAATGAGAAACTTGATTACTTGATCTTGTTGCATATACTCTCTACTGGACCTGACTGAGTCACAGTTAGATGAGCCACGAGCAGCATCTACATAACGACACACAATAATGGGTCATTATTAAAAAAATAGTCCCAAAGAGTCCTAAAAGTAGTTAAGTACTCATTCACAGAAGAGGCACCCTACTTCAAAGTGCACAAGAGCATTTGCAACCATGCTACTTGTATGGAATCTCCAGTTCCAAATCTTTCTTTAAGATCATTCCAAATCTCAGCAGCAGGCTCTAATCTATTTAAACTATGACTAATAGTAGGTTTAATCGAAGCCATGAGCCAGCTAACAACCATATTATTGCAGGTTTCCTAATCAGTGTATTCCACATCTCCAAACTCAGGTATAGCTATAGAACCATCAATCAAACACCATTTCCTCTTAGATCGAAGTACCCTAGCCATGTTCTTACTCCAAGTATGGTAGTTAAGGTTGTTGAGAAGAGGAGTTACCAGAATTGAAGTAGGATTTTTGCTGGGATGTAGGTAGAATACGGACTTCTCTACTACACCTCCAACAGATCCAATTGAGCTAGAAGGATGAGATGAATCGCTATTAAAAACTTGTTGAGCTGCACCAGCAAACTACGAAGGCCCTTGCAGTTATAGAGCACGATCCTCGTGAGCTGCTTGATGTTGATTACCTCTACAGTCCATTAAAGCTTCAAGAAAACTTCTTGAAAGAGAAGACAAAATGCAATCTAGGATTACAACAACTCGAGCTCGAGCTCGAGCTCTAAATATCATGTTAAACGAAGTGAAGCGAGTCTAGCAAAACTGGAACGAAGAAAAATGGTTGAGAAAATAAGAAGATTCCATTTTAACCGCCAAGGAATTTCTTGGAAAAGGTGTTTATTAATTGACAAAATGATTAGTTTGTTATTGGTTCTAGTACAAAGTTTTTATACATCGACACTTGGCTCATATTTTAATAGCTGATCATAAAATTACACTTTGGTCACCCGAGGTCTCTTCCGTGTTTTCATTACTCCCTGCGTGTGTATGACTAATATTAATTGACTTCCGTGGTTCTTGGATGTTGTCTGAAAGACCCCTGCAGCTCAACATATGCATTATTTGGTCAATTTTTTTTGTGTCGGATTTGATCCATGCAATAACCCTCAGGCAATACATTACATGTATTGTTAATTATGTGATTTGTGCTTTTTCCAAAGAAAGATACATTTAGGCCAATAAAAAAAACCCCTGTGGGACCCCTATCACCCAACCCAGGTACGAGGATGGATATTCATTCTAGGTTGGATGCAGGTCCCAACCATTTTTTTTCTTACCTGAGGATGGGCCCATCCATCCCTTCCAGCTCAGGGACATTAGTGCATATGGTCTAAGTCTGTTTTCCTCTCCTCCTCTTCTTATAGTCTCTCTCCTTTCTCTTCTTTCTCCTTGTAAAGTCATATTCATCTTCATTGAGAATTTTTCGTGATCTCGATAGAGATGATGTTCTAGGGCTCTAAAATCGATGACTCTGAGATGATCATAACTTGGAAGATGACCGTTGAGATCACGATGATGATCAGTGAGTCTACCGATGAGATCCCCTGCACAAACTTGGCTACTCTCTCTTGGTTTGGTGTCTCAACATCAGTGATCCCGATGTCATATTTGGATCCTACCAATAATGAAGGGGAGCCCACCATGACTAGATTTTGACGATAATAAGAGAGAGTTTCATATCCACATCTTTCACAATTACACTAACGAGGAGTTCCTGATCCTCTCACTTTGACTTAAAACACTATTCGTTCTAAGTGCCTACATCATTTAGTCTAATAATAATACATCATTTTCAGACTAATAAGAATGTATCTACAAAATAACAGTAATACGTCATTCATACTAATTACACAACATTATTTGCCTAACAAAAATAAACTATTTTAATCAACAAGGGCACATTATTTTTAGATTACATGCCATTTTAAGAGCAACACACTATTTATATTAATTGCATCATGTCATTTACGACCAAGAGCAATAGACTATTTTAAGACTAATATCAACACACCATTCAAACTAATTATATCATGTCATTTCGATCAACATGAATATATTATTTCAGTAGAGAAACATGTCATTCTGGATAGCATACAAATACGGAGAATTACTCTTTCACATGAGTACTCTAGGAAACAAAAAAGATGTGTTCTATACTAAATATTGCCCAAACTCCTCTTGACGTTAGACCGTCTGCATTCACGCCCCCGCTACAATGCACGCGCTGGATACCATGTCAACCACATCCCTACTCTCAGTTTTCAGCTCACAATGGTGTCCTCGCTACAATGCTATGCCCTAGGCGCCACGTCAACTTTTTTGTCAACTCTGTTTTTTTAAAATTCAGCTAATTGTACCAAACTAGAGTATTTTTTTGTGTAATTTCGAAAATACTAAAAAAAATACAAACACTAAATTTTGTGAATTGAAAATGTTATTAAAAATTGCGAATTACAAAAGAAACTTCAAAATTCAAGAAATAACACAGATTTGCAAATTACATAACTAAATACTGCTACCAAATTTAGTCTAAAAGTACTCAATTAAGTCTTTACGGAGAGCGATATAGGCTTCTCTATTCCGAATTTGAGAATCAGCGGTCATGAAACTTGATAGAGATCCAATACGTTGAGTAGAGTATTCGTAGTTTATGGAGGTGCTAGGACCTAGTCTGTCGTTGATGAATTCTTCTGGACAATAAAGTCCATATCCATCACGTTCATCCTCCACTATCATACTATGCATTATGATACAAGCTATCATAACTTTTCCAATGAATTCTTGATCCCAAAGAAGACATAGATTTTTTATGATAGCAAAGCGAGCTTGGAGAACTCCAAATGCCCTCTCCACATCTTTTCTATAACTCTCCTGACGTTCAATAAACATCTTCATTTTTCTGATGTTCGGAGCTGTTACTGACTTCACAAAGGTAGTATTGTGGATATATCCTATCAGTGAGATAATAAGGCAACTCTCTATCCATTGACGGTATAGCTCACTTTAGGTGCACGACCTTCTAAAACATCAGTAAAAATAGGAGACCATTGTAACACATTGATATCATTACATATACCTAGTATTCCAAAGAAGGCGTGCCATATCCAAAGATCATATGAGGCAACCGCTTCCAATATGATTGTTGATTTGCCACTTCTTCTAGCATATTGTCCAGCCCAGGAGGTAGGACAATTCTTCCATTTCCAATGCATGCAATCGATATTGTCTATCATGTTTGGAAAACCACGTTACTCCGCCACTTGGAGCAAACGAGCGAGATCTTGTTCATTGGGCTTCCTAAGATACTGTGCCCAAAAATAAGTCATGACTCCATCTACGAATTTCACCAAAGATTGCCTTGTTGTAGATTCGGCTATCCTTAGGTACTCGTCAACAATGTCAGTTGCTAAACTGTACGCGATAACTCTCATTGCTACAGTACATTTTTGCAAAGTTGATAACCCGGGTCTCCCTGTAGCATTTACATTTTGGTGCATACAAAACTGACGGTGGAACATATCAGCTCCATATGTTGGTGTTTCAGCAAAATAATCGTACACCAAGCGCTCATCACCAACTTTACGGCCCCGGTTGATATAGCATATTCACATAATGGTCTCTACAGCCCGAATGTTGGGTTTCATTTCAGCTTGACATTATATTAAATAATTTAGTACTAACCTATTTTCTTCCTCTTCTGAAATATATTAGAAATCTGAACTAGAATCAAAACTATCGGAACTCGATGATATCGGATCCATACCTATATTTTTTTCCTAAAAAGAGGAGGGAAAGGAGTTGGTGTGAAAAGAAGGTTGTATCAATTTATAGATTTTTCAAATAAATTTGGACAACAAATTTTTTCAAATAAATTTGGACTACACACAATTTTTTTATTCGAAAAGTCTTGTTATTTGGATTCAAAAAATTGTATAAAATTATCAAAAAATAATTAAAAAATTTAAATTGGACAAAAAATCAAAAATAGTAAAATTAATTTTTAGAATATTTTTTCAAAATTTTCATTTTTTTGATTTTTTTTAAAAAATTAAATAAAATAAAATATTGCCCTGGACGACGTGACCCAACCAGAGCGGGCCATATCGCCTGGGGCGCGATGCGCCTGTCAAGGCGAGGACCACCTCGCTGACATGCGAGGGTCCTGCGCATGTCAGCGAGGTGAGCGGCACGCCCAATGGCATGCTGCCACATGGCGAGGCAGGGGCTCACGCCCCCCGCTGCATGTAGTCTTAGACCATCCGCACTCACACCCTCGCTATAGTGCCACATCTTGGGCACCACGTCAGCGCGCCCCTGCTCTCAGTTTTCAGCTCACACTCACACCCTCGCTATAGTGCCATGCCCTGGGCCCAACGCCAGCTTTATTGTCAGCTCAGTTTTTTTTAAATTCAGCTAATTGTATCAAACTCGAGTATTTTTTTGGGTAACTTCGAAAATGCTAAGTTAAAATTCAAAGCACTCAATTTTGCGAAATGGGAATTTTATTAAATTCAAAATATATTACATGAGCTATTAGAAGCAAATTATATTTTTTAAAATATAAATAGCATAATTCTTATAATAATCCTAAACTAATTAGAAAATTTAACCATAAGTGTATAAGTGTATGGTTAGGATTTAAGGTTAGAGCAAATGTTTTAGGGTTTATAAAATCTTATGAATCATAGACTAAATACATCAAATTACACATCAAATTTTAGTTTATTATATCAAATTACGTAATTTATAGCAAATTACATATTTGTATTAGTGTATAGTTAGGGTTAGGGTAAGGATTAGGTTATCAAGGGTTTAGGGTTTAAGAGTTAGGTTATTAAATAACATAGATTACATAAAATTACATACAAATTACATAAAAATACATAATTTACATCAAATTACATAAAATTACATAAAAATACATAATTTATATCAAATTACATAATTTATCTCAAATGTCATAATTTGAACAATACAAATGAGATTATTGTACTAATGAATTTTATAAAATTATGAAAAAAATTAAAAATATATATATTTCAAACATAATATTTCAAAATTGTGAAAATAATTTTTTACAATTTTTGTAATCCAAAAAGTCTAGTTATTTGGATTCAAAAATTTGTATAAAATCATCAAAAATAATTAAAAAAATTTGTTCAAACAGAAAAGTTGGAAATGGTAAAAATAAATTTTTTTTTATTTTTTCCTATTTTTTTCTTTTTTAAAATTTTATCGATTTAAAAAAAATTTTAGAAAAAGAAAATGTTGATCTGGACGACGTGGCCCAATCAGAGCGAGTCATGTCGCCCGGACCGAACAACGAACGGAGAGGCGAAGAGCACCTCGCTGACACGCGGAGGTACCGTGCATGTCAGCGAGACGCGCGGCACGTCTAATGGCGTGCCGCCACTTGTGGGCCCGGGCCACATGTCCCAGCCGATGCGGGTAGTCTTACAAACAAAACAACGAAGAAACAGTGCAAGTCCACTCTCGTAAAAAAGAAAGCAACACAACACAGTAAGTGCACTGTAATTCCACTCTCCCTTGCCTTGCTCATTATTATTAAAAGCTTGTCAGCTCTCTCTCCTCTCTCTCTCTCTCTCGCTCCCTCTATAGTTTCAGAAGAGGAAAGTGGGAAACCAGAAGCACCTGCATTAATGGAGAGAAAGCAAGGCTTCTTCTCGGCTCTGAGGTCCCGAAGCCCCGGCAACAGGAGTGGGTCCCCCATGCGCCGCAGCAGCAGGCGGGCGCCGGACGGGGACCACCAGGCGGCGCCGTCGTCCAGGTCGAGAGGAGGCCCGCCGGTGATGGTTATGGTGCCGGAGGCTCTGTCGCCGTTAAGGGAGGGACCCGGCCAGGACGGCGACGACGGGGACGAGGGCGGAGGGGCGGGGAGGTGGGGACACTGGGTCGGGGGCCTGTCGCGGGCCCCGTCGAGGGTAATCGACGGCGCTCCCGGCGGGAAGAGGTCTGATCTGAGGCTGCTGCTCGGGGTGCTCGGTGCCCCCCTCGCCCCCGTCCACGTCAGCAGCTCCGAGCCGCTCCCTCACCTTAGCGTCAAGGACACGCCCATTGTTAGTTCCTCCTCTCTTCAAAGTTTGCGTCTTTAAAGTTATTGGTCACGTGGGTTTTGATATGTTCTAAACTTATTTACAATTTTACACATGTCGAGAATTTCACATCATTAGTTTTGAATGTGGTGGATAAATTTATACGTGTGGAAAATCTACCAGTCTTAAAATTTTGGTTAGATATTAGAGCTGGTTGATCCTGTTTAGATTGTTGTGCGTTGGTGAAGTCAAAGCATGTTGAGAATCTAGATGTGAGTCTAGTGAGAAAATTTGTAAGTATGGAAATTTATTGTCTTGAATTTTTGGGTTGGATATGAAGATTCTAACCACAATTCAAGATTGTTGTCTTTTTCGGTCCGATGTTTGCGTTTTGACTGATAAAACTTGGGTTCATGGTCCTCCGGTGTGCTAATTTTGCAGGAAACTTCATCTGCTCAGTACATATTGCAGCAGTATACAGCAGCCTCCGGAGGGCAGAAGCTTCAAAACTCCATGCAGAATGCTTATGCCATGGGAAAAGTGAGGATGATAGCTTCAGAATTTGAGACTGCTAAGAAGGTGACGAAAAACCGAGGGTCCTCCAGAGCTGCCGAGTCTGGTGGCTTTGTCCTTTGGCAGATGAATCCCGACATGTGGTACGTGGAGCTTGCTCTTGGCAGCAGCAAGGTTCGTGCAGGTTGCAATGGGAAGATCGTCTGGAGACACACACCGTGGCTTGGTGCTCATGCTGCGAAAGGTCAAGTTAGACCACTGCGTCGTGCTCTTCAGGTATGGACTGCCTTTTGGATGATGTTTTAAGTATCATAATGTAATGACAGTGTATCACTCTTAAAAAAAATGACATTGTATCATTCATTCATTCGTTTTACAGGGTCTTGATCCTAGGACAACTGCTAGTATGTTCATTAACGCAAGGTGCATTGGCGAGAAGAAGATCGATGGAGATGATTGCTTTATCCTTAAGATTTGTGCAGACCCTGCGACTTTAAAGGCAAGAAGTGAGGGGCCAGCGGAGATCATAAGGCACGTCTTGTTTGGTTACTTCAGCCAGAAGACCGGGCTCCTCGTCCACTTGGAAGATTCCCATTTGACTCGTATTCAGAACAATGGTGGGGATGCTGTTTATTGGGAGACAACAATCAATTCCTTCCTTGATGATTACCGGCCAGTAGACGGGATCATGATTGCTCACTCTGGGCGTTCCGTAGTTACACTATTCCGTTTCGGAGATACAGCAACGAGTCACACCAGGACCAGAATGGAAGAAGCATGGGTGATCGAGGAGGTTGCATTCAATGTTCAAGGTCTTTCAATGGACTGTTTTATTCCTCCTGCTGAGCTAAGATTCAGTGAGGCCGAGGAGCTTCCTCTTGGTCACAGAGTAAGAACAAATGTTGCTTCAAATGCACATAGAGCATAGTTAATACGGCATAGGCACGAAGAAGTTTGTAGTTCGGCTCAGATCAGTGTCCATTTAAGATTGTACATAGAGCATAGTTGTAACCAATGTTCTAGGCCGCTCCCGATGTTTGTATTCTAGTAGAGGATTCTATTTTGGATTCGGGTTTCATGGTTTATAGCTAATAACGATCTGTTCTCCTTCCCTTAGCACCCTAACTTGTAATATTTACTACTGCTATGGAGAATGGTACTTGGCCATGAAACATGGTTGACTCCTTTAAAGAGCAATTTCCAATAATGTTCTTGAGTTTGTAATCTATGTATCCGTATTGCTATTCATGAAGTATATTGGTGCCAGACATTGCATCTTCTGTTTTTCCAACTTGGGCTTGTTACTGCCACCCATTTTCCCGTCCAATTTGGTGTTCATGTACAAAGAACTTTCAAGCCACTAGGCATTCGGCTTTCTTTCGTCTCTCGGAGTTTCCAAGGTCTCATTGCAGTCAAACCTGCAACGAAACATGAATTACCACTGCAATGTCAAACAACCATGGTACAGAAACGAAGTGATGAAAACTCTCAATCATGTGCTCTTTCGGAAATGAAAACCAATGCTATTTCGTGTTCATTGATCAAGGATGCGAGACATTTGCTTCACTGAACTGATATGTGCTTATATCAGAGCAAGTTACAAAACCAGAACATCCTATTCTCATGCTCCGGGGTCTCTAGTTAGCGAGCGCTTCACAGTTGGTACAGAGAAAGAGGAAGAGTGGATGCATTCGTATCTGCTTTGATTCTACGTGCTGTTGCGTTTTCGTATGCGCTTTCAAGTGCCTTTTTCATGACTGCGGCCCATCGTTGTCGTGACCATTTTTTTCTTTTGAGGATAAGTGATTTCATTCCAATCAAATCAGAAATATTTAGCTTACAAGAATCAGATAGGAGCATCTCCAAGATTGGATCCGGAGGTACAGACATAAAAGAATAATCAACATCAGGAGATGGTGGTAGTTTAGCAAGCTGATGAGCAATCCTGTTCGCCACTCTGCGAATGTAAACAAATTTAACGGCGTCGAAGTCTGTTGCTGCTACCAAACAATCCTGGATCAATACTCCGGTTATTGAGTTTGCTCTGTAATGCTTGTATGACAACCTGACAGTCAGATTCTATAATGATATGAGATAGATCCATTCTTTTAGCCAGGGACAGAGCACCTCCAAAATGGTGGGATGACGAACCAAGGGAAACTTATGATTGGACGCTGCAACGAATTGCCTTTGATAGTCCCTGACAATAGCACCCACTTGCCCTCCTTCTAGAGCCGTACCCGCATCGGTGTTAACTTTGTACCAGCCCGCCTCAGGAGGATACCACTTTTCATTTCGATCACCATTCATAGATGTGGGATAGTTATTAGCTTGTTGGAAGTCCGAAAGGAGACTAAGAGCCCCTTGAATCTCCCTCTGATAATGCATATTATCCTCCGTATGAAACACTTCGATTTTCCAAATGCCCCACATTATCGCAATTCCACGCACTCGGTCCTCTTTTGAAGCCTGTAAAAACATAAAGGAACATATTTCTTCAAGGCATGTATTATTGCTCGTTGGAATGCATATTCCAGTTGCCTGCCAAATGAGAATAGTATTCGGGCATTGAAAAAATAAGTGGAGGACAGATTCAGTTTCCATATTGCATAGCGGACATAGCTCTTCTTCAATAATCCCCTCTTCTTTAAATTGACTTTAACAGGTAAATCATCATCAAGAGCTCGCCAGATTAATTAGGGCTTTAAAACGCTGTGGACATTGCATTTTCCATAAGCTAGTCCAAAGTTCTGACTTCACCGTGGGTAAAGAAGAGAAATTTGATGAGTTCCACCACGATGCGAAGTCAATGTAATCTCCATTTCGTACTGAAAACTCACCATTATCTGTGAATTTCCACCTTTGAATATCTTCTGGCAGTCTGTCGCTAATATGCATAGATAGGATTGCAGTCATTTCCTCATGTCTGAAAAGGGAGGACACCAATTCTAAATTCGAGTTCGTGGTCCCTGCGTAGAATAGGTCTGCAATTCTTTGAAATTTATCCATTCCCGGGAATCTGTAGGTCGGGATTCCCCCAGGAATATCACATATCCATCTATCACTCCATATGTTGATAGTTTTGCCGTTCCCCAATCGTTATTCCAGTCCTGCAGCCAACAGCGAGCATCCCTCCTTAATGCTACGCCAGCTATAGCTCGGGCGATACCCGACATTAGCATCAAGAAGAGTACTACGAGGAAAGTATTGGACTTTTAAAATCTGAGAGTCAAGGAAGTGGGGCACGAGAGAAGTCGAAAAGCTTGTTTCGTTAACATTGCTCGATTAAAATTATGTAATCTGCGAAAACCCAAACCACCATCTTTCTTTGACTTGCACATTCGTTCCCAACATCTCCAGTGTAGCTTCCTCTCACCGTTAGCACTGCCTCAATAGGAATCACAAAAGAGCTTCTCAATTTGATCGCAAATTTCTTCCGGTATTAGAAAGCAGCTCATTATATACGTTGGTATTGACTGCAGGACTGATTTTACTAGAGTTTCTCTTCCGGCTCTAGACAAATAACCCACCTTCCATAAACCAATCTTTACTCGCACTCTACTCTTCATGCCTCCAATAATTTCCTTCTTTGATCGTCCAATAATGGTGGTCAATCCCAAGTTCTTATCCCCAGCATTACCACTCCGCATATTAAGGAGGAGTCGAAGTCGTTCAGCTTTCTGCTCTTGAATGTTTCTACTGAAGGTGACCGAGCTCTTTTGTAGATTAACCTGTTGTCCTCAAGCCTTCTCGTAAATAGATAGTAGGTGAAGGATAGTCTGTAATTCTCCTATAGTAGGATGCCCAACTAGTAAAGAGTCATCAGCAAAAAATAGGTGGGTTACTGGAAAAGTTCGTTCTTGCTAATTTAATGCCATGAACTAGACCACTTGATTCTGTTGCTTTGATAAGCACTGCTAGCCCCTCGACGCATAGCAAGAACAGATATGGGGATAGGGAATCTCCCTGTCGGAGGCTTCGACTCGGCGTAAAATATTCACCCACCACCCCATTCAAATGCACAACATATCTCACAGTGCAAACACATCGTAAAACCAGATTAACAAAATTCTCCCCAAAACCAAGAGCTATCATCATGTGCCGCAGAAAAGGCCATTCTATTCTGCCATATGCCTTTGTCATATCCAATTTTAGAGCACAATAACCCCTTATGCCTTTCATTTTTGTCTTAAGTAAATGGAAAGCTTCTATTGCTATAATAGAGTTATCCACAATAAGACTCCATGGAATGAATGCACTTTGATTAGCATGTATAACTTTAGGTAGTAGAAGTTTTAGCCTGTTGGCTATCATCTTGGTCACTATCTGCATGATCATGTTGCATAGACTAATTGGCCAAAATTCTGAACATAATTCTTATCGTTTGACTTTGGGAATAAGCACAATAATAGTCTCGTTGATAAAAGTGGGATCTGACCCTTCGATGCGGATAGCCAAAATAGTTTGAACCACCGCATCACCTACCAAAGGCCAAAATTTTTGGTAAAAAAGAGGGGGCAGACCATCGGGACCTAGAGATTTTGTAGGATACATCTGTTGGAGTGCTTTGTAAATTTCCTCTCTTGTGTAAGGTATAGCTCATGAGTCTCTCATTTCTACAGTGACTTTTGAGTTGACATTCCCCGTGATAGATTCCACCTGCATACAATCCGATGAAGTAAACAGTGAAACAAAGAAAGACCTAAAGATCTCATGTATATCCCCTACATCATGTACCATATTGTCCACCCCATTCCTAATCTGCTCAATTTCATTTCTAGCCCTTCGATGACTCGCTTTCTCGTGAAAAAATCTAGTATTCTTATCCTCCTCTCTTAACCATTCTACCCGGGATCTCTGGGCCCACATGCATTCCTCTCGTGCTAACATCTCCTCCTTTCTTTTCATTAGCTCTTCTAACTACTTTTTGGTTGCTACCGTTAGTAGGAGATTTTGAATTTCCAGAATTTCATCTTCCAGCTTCTTTTTTGCTATGTTCACCTGTCCGAAAACATCCTTCTCCCTCTTTTTTCAGAGTTTCAGTGCATGATTCCAGTTGACCTTTAACTCCTTCACCTGTATTATTCCCGTTCCACCCCTTTGCTACTTGTTCAGCAATTCCTTCATGTCGAAGCCACATGGTTTCAAATCTGAATCGTCAAGGTTTGATACCTCCTTCTACTCACCGTATTCGATAGTTTAATGGGCTATGGTCTGAGCCTTCTCGAATTCCAGCTGCGACATAGGAGGTTGGGTATAAGTCCATCAAGGAAGAATTAGCCACACAATGATCTAGTTTGCTTTCGATGAAACTTTCACCTTCTTGTCCATTAAACCATGTTTATTTAAGCCCAGATTGCTTGATTTCCTACATTTCACAAAATTGTAGTGCTTGAAAAAATTCCTCCATTCTCCGTGCTGGTAATTGTCTTCCATCTCTCTTTTCAGAGTTGAGCAAAACTTCCTCTTGTCACCCCCCGCCATCCAAGGTAATTCAGATTGTATTTTGAGCTCTTGAAGAAGTTCCCAGGTACGCCATTTATCTTCTGTGTTTGGCCAACCGTATATTCCTGTGAACCTTTAGGGCTGACTAGCAAGCAGTTCCATATATATATGGTGATCAAAAGAGGATAATAAGTACAGTGTAATATCCCATCTCCACAAGAGCATAAGTCTGCCACTATGCGCTCTGTTGGAGTTTGTCTCAAATCCTAATAGAATTCTAGTTAGGAAGTAGCAAAAGATAAGTCTTCTTCTAGCATTAGGAATTCTAGTTAAGGTAGAACTCTAGATTAAGTCTTTTATAAATAGAAGCATTGTGTAGAAGTTCTTGGATTGGGAGAGAGCATAAACAATGGTGTAAGAGCAACTAGGCCGAAGGCATGAGGTAGTGACCTCTCCGTAGCCTATATACCCATTGTAATCCACCTATCATAATGAGATTGTCTATACCCCCGTAGAGTATGTCAATTGAAGACCGAACCACATATATTGTGTGTTCTCTTTATTATTCCGCTACTGCTACTGTTGTCTCTCTCTTTCTTTAAAAATTCAACATGGTATCAGAGCTTATATCTTGAGAGATCTGTGAGGTGTTCATCAAGTTAAGAAATCAAGGTGGAGTATTGATGTTGATGATGAAGTTAGCCTACTTGGAGCACTCTAAAGCATGCCAAAAAACTCAAGTCAAACAAAAAAGAGAAGAGAGAGAAGATGTTGTCCACTGTATTTGGAGAAGATTCCTTGCGACAGCCATCGCACGCCAAGAGAGACCAACCATCCATATGTTGTTGAGCCTGAGGAGGAAGGTTGCTCATTGCCCGATGGTCCGAGAAGCGGGATTTAGGCAAGTCAAGCAAAGAGAACTGGAGGATAGAGAGAATAGGGAGTATAAAGAATCTCCCACTCTAGAGCCATCATTGTTTTCTCGTCGTTGCCAGGTATACAGTTTGGACAGATTGAAGCATAAAACTTGATGAAAAAGGTACACAATAAAGATGATCGTATGTAAAAGAGCAAGTGGAACTCGAAATGATGATTGTGTTCGGATTTGATCCAAGGTGGAGTGTTGGAGTTTGTCTCAAATCCTAATAGAATTCTAGTTAGGAAGTAGCAAAAGATAAGTCTTCATCTAGCATTAAGAATTCTAGTTAAGGTAGAACTCTAGATTGAGTCTTTTATAAATAGAAGCATTGTGTAGAAGTTCTTGAGTTGGGAGAGAGCAAATACAATGATGTAGGAGCAACTAGGCCGAAGGCATGAGGCAATGACCTCTCCGTAGCATATATACCCATTGTAATCTACCTATCATAATGAAATTATCTATACCCCCGTGGAGTAGGTCAATTGAAGACCGAACCACGTATATTGTGTGTCCTCTTTATTATTCCGCTACTGCTACTATTGTCTCTCTCTTTCTTTAAAAATTCAACACGCTCGTCCCATGCCCCTACAAGATACAAGAATTCCATGCTCAAAACTATTACGCCACTTCACATTCTCTGCTTCAACTTTGGTCAACTTTGTTTCTGATAAGAGGTCAATTTTGGGATTGCAAGTCTTAATCAACCTGCTTAATTATTGAACTGCCTTTGAGCTCCACAACCCACGACAGTTCCATCATAGTAGACTAATTGGGATGGACGAAACTGATCGAGAGCCTCCGCTAAACTAGAGTTGATAATAGAAGTATTTGAAGCTATTGCTATCCGCTTGCTAACACAATGATCCATTATCTCTTCTTCAGTTAATTTCCTTTTTCCTGTTCCTGCATCAATTTCCATAGGGATGGAATTATGTCCTGAGACCATGATCATGATTTAAATTGATAGATTTTAGGGTACAACAATAAAGTTCAGCAATGTTTATATTATGTACTGCACCACAGCCGCATATTCTTGAGACCTTAAAAACACGTACTGGCCTGGCCTGGCCTCCTGTGGATTAATTTATAACCAAATCAACTTGTAAGAAAGAAGGACCACAGAGGCACTACCTGCTTTTTCGTTTCAGAGGGACATAACCCGATTCTGAAGCTGTGGTCCCTAACCTCTTTTTGTGCAAAATCCATCTTGGTGTTTATTTGCATTAAGAAATAAAATTGTCAGGGAAGTGGAAGACACAGAAACGTGTGGGCTAGGTGGATCAATGTTTAAAGTTTGTTGGAAATCAACATGTGTCCATTTTTTAATCATCGTATTCAGATTTCAACTAGATGGCACTTGTTTGTATAACTGTAAGTTGTTTCAGGTTTTGTTTCACTTAGGAATCAGTTTGGAGCAATCGTTTTGAGAGCGATTGGATAAAAGGGAGAAAAAGATGAAATATGAGAAAAAAAAAGTTAGAACTGATAGAGAAAAAAGAAATTGATAAAAAAAATAAGAACTTTATTGAAAAATAAAGGAGAGAAAGAAAGGAAAACATAAACCATAAAGGAAACAGAAAATAAACAACTAATATAAGATAGAAAACTACATTGAATGTTTGATATTTGCTTTGTCGGTCTTTTTTTTCATGTATAAGCTCTCATTATATAGAAAAAATAAATCTTAACTCCATATAAAAATTTTAGACCGTATTCAATATAGAAAAACATAGCTTAACATTGGCATAGTATGAAAAATATGAGCTGTCAAATTTTTCAATCCAATTATGATCTCTTTCCATGCCGAGTTAGGAAAAATACAAACTAAAAAGTTATAGATTATGATCTTAACTTTTTGTAACTTTTTAGAATTATTCCAATTAGATACATGATTAGCAAGTTATAGATTTTTTTTACTAAAACTAATTTGACAATCCACAAATTAATTTTTCGCTACAATAATGACCCGAATGTCAATATTTTGATGATAAGAAAAGTGTTCACGTATATCATCCCTTAAACATAAGAAAAATTAACTTCACTCCATATATAAGCTGCTAAGTCAAGACCATACATAGAAAATTTATCATTGAACTGATTGAGACTTTGTCATTGTGGGCACGCACCCATCTTGAGAAATCTGTATGTTCACGACTTTCTTGGAAAACTTTGATTTGGGCTTATATGAATGAGTATGAGTTTCATATCCTTTGTCAAATCGATCTTACAGTTGTTGTTGAAGGTCCCTAAGCTCTTCTATTATTTTTGAATTTTCAGCTCTAATCTTTTTCGTTGAATCTTCGTGAGAGATGGATGATGAAATTCAAGATATTTTCCTCCTGAGTATGAGTTTTGGCTTTCTTGGCACCTTTTTATGATAATTTTGATAGCTATAGGTCAATTATTCTTTATGTGTCACATGATCCCTTCTTGAAACTTAGAAGTTCTCCTTTCACACCTAAACCTTAAAGAGAGTGTATTTTTAAAGAATCATTTACTTAGTCACGAATTAAGTGAGCACATCCTTTTTAACCCATCCGTATTCATACCACCTTTTGCCATTTTTTGCTGATTTTGGTTGTGTGACTTGGGGACACTCCTTGTAATTTAAAATCTTTAACGATTAAGGTTGAACCTGTACGATAAGTTATTATTTCAACATACTCTTTCAAAGTTGGAGACCTGACTTTATTGTCATCTTACTTATTCAATACGTGCATGCCTTCCCCTCGGTCAAGATAATTTTGACTGAATAGGAGTTTTTACTAAAATACTGTAGCTCTCTTCATGCCTCTTGTGTGAGATAAAATGCTCATTAATATTCTGAGAAAAGGCTTGTCTCATAATATTTCGTTGTTGATTTGAGACAGATTCAACATGTAAATGTGGCTAGCTACACTTGAAATAATATATGACTCGGATCTTCGTGATACATGAATTAGAGCAATCCTATAATTGATTGTCCCAAAAGCAATTGGACAAAACATGGAAAAGGATAAAATAGGAGGGAAAAAAAAGAGAATAACAAGATTATAATTGGTAGAGATAAAAGAACTAGTGAAACAACAAGAATTTTATTGAGAAAATATGAGAGAGGAGGAAAAGAAAAACATAAACAGTAAAGACTATATAAAAGATAAAATTAAGCTAAAATATAAAGTTAAATTGAATGTTTGATATTTGGTTTGTTGGTCTTTATTTCATGTCTAAGCTATCATTATACAACAAAAACTCACCCTAACCCTGTACAAAAATTCTCTGCATATTTTATAGGAAAACATAAATTAGCCTCGGCCTAATAAAGAAAATATGAGATGTTGAATTTTCCAACCCAATTTTGACATCTTTTCGTGTCAAATCAGGACAAGTACAAAATTAGAAAGTTGTAGATCACGATCTTGACTTTACATACTTTTAAGAATTACGCTATCGGATACTTGAGCACGAAGTAATCAAATTTTTAACAAAATTAATTTAGCACATCTGCAAACTGATTTTTTGTTACAACAAATTCGAAATAAAAAAACAGACTCACTCAGAAGATACGAGAAGAAATACTACTTCGGTTTTTTAGTGCTGATTTCTGGTTGAAGAACACTTTCACCAGTCACTACATTTGTGTCATCTTTAGTACATGATTTCTGAATGTGAAACTTTACTGAGCAAGACAAAAGATCATTTACGAGGTGAAGACTTTAGAGACTAGAAAAGTTGAAACAAAAGTGAAGAACTGGTTTCGGGGTGTTTTTCTCCATGCCCTACTACGAGAAGGACCACTTGCTTTATGATGTGAGAAGCACCTGGACAGCATTTTAATTAGTATTTGTTTATGCAAATTGCTTGTATGAACTGCTGTATTATTTAATGCAGCAGTATAGCCGCTGAGTGAGTGGATTCCCGGTAGAGCATGTGTAAAGAAGTCCTTACTGATTTAGTATTGGTTCTTTTTCTTTTGATTTCTAAAATTTTAAACAATATCAAATCTTATTTAGAGATGAGTCTCACAATAATGTCTTTTTTGTTTGTAAAATTTGAACTTGGAATTTTTCAAGAATACTTCCATCTCTCGTTAGTTGTATGGGGAGACTAAACATTCCTTATCAAGAGAAAGGCACTGGCTCAGCTAGATCATACTAGAAGAATATTTAAATTAATACTAAATCTTTTCATGCGCAGTTAGGTGTCACTCGACCACTTGTCGCCTACTTGCCTTAGCCATTTCTTAATATGGTAACATCTATATGCATGTAGAGAGCCAATCCTAGTCCAAAACCTACCTTACTTCTGGATTATGTATTATTAACTTATATATTGACACTAACTAATCAGTTTCCTAACAAGTTATCATTAGTAATGCAATGGCTGAAGAGGAGAGTTGCAGAGACTCTACTTGCTTCTTCTGTATCATGAAAGAGGGAGACGTGTCTAATAGGAGAGCTGGAATAGCTAGATGCTTCGTGGAAATTCCTCTTCGGGACAGCGAGGACGATGTTCTGGTGCTCAGTGGTATATGGAACATTGCCATGAACCAACCAAACGATCCGAACTTCCCTTCCCTTGGCATCTTCACTTGCATGGCAAAGATGATAAGTAAGGGCATTGACAATAGAGGTTGGCTTCTTAAGGACCAGAACATCTATATCCCTTACTATGCAGCCCACGTTATTGGTTCTTACACTATGAACAAGGCTGAGTTTGCTGAGAAAGCCGTGGAATCCGGAGTGATACCTCCACTGATCGAGCTTTTGAGAGGAAAGATTACTTGGGTCGAGCAAAGAGTAGCGGTTCGAGCTCTTGGTCACCTTGCAAGCTATGACAAGACTTTTGAAGCTGTGAAGGAGTACGAGGAGGTGGTCGTGAGCTTAGCCATGAAGATAGCTTCCACTTGCCTTGATATCGTTTACACTGATTTTGTAGGAGTGAAGGATGAAGATAACAGGGTGAGGTATCACGGCGACTTGCTTACTAGAGGCGTTGGAGGTATCGAGATGGAGAATAGGAAGGCAGAGGAGTGGGCTAGCCAACTCCAGTGTTGGTCTCTTCATCTGTTGAACTGCTTTGCTTGTAAAGATAGGTCTATAGACCTTATTTGCAAGCAGGAGTTCTTGGAAGACGTGTGTGAAATGTGGGGTGGCCTGGTGAATCACACTTCGCGTGCCGGGGTCGGGCTGATCAGGATCCTTTGCCACAACAAGAATGGTAGGAAGCGCATATCGGGGTCCGAAAACTTGATCCGGAGTCTGTGTAATCTCTCGAGATCTTCAGACGACTGGCAGTACATGGCTATAGATTGTCTCCTGCTGCTTCTCAAGGACTACGATACAAGGTACTATGTCATAGAATTAGCAACACCTTACTTAGCTGATTTGGTTGAACTCAGAAGTTTAGGTCATAGATCACAAGTGGGAAAAGAAATCACCAAAGCTCTTCTGTTAGATCATAAACAAAATCACAAGTTGAATATAATAGACAGCAAGAAACTTCAAAAGGCTATCCATGAAATATGGCAACTAAAGGTAGAAAGAGCACGAACGGAGAAAAAGTTGTCCAAGGAAAAAGCTGAGGAGAGGAAGGTCTTAGTGGGTTTGGTAAAGCACCAAGGAAACAGATTATTTATGTCAGGAAAAATAAAAGAAGCATTAGATAAGTACTCAGAGGCATTAAACATATGTCCATTAGGCCTGAGAAAGGAAAGAATGGTGCTTTCTAGTAATAGAGCTCAGTGTCACTTGCTGCTTAGGGACCCAGATGCTGCTATTAGTGACTCGACAAGAGCACTTTCCCTATCCAATCCACCAAATTCTCATAGAAAGAGCCTGTGGAGAAGGTCTCAGGCCTATGATATGAAAGGGTTGGCTAAAGAGAGCTTGATGGACTGTACCATGTTCCTCAATGGCTGCATCGCTGCCGATGGATCAAGACGTGTTCGGATACCTTACTATGCGGCGCGTATGATCGGCAAACAGATGGATGCCACGTGGCTTTTTGCCTCTGCAAAGTCGAAAGCTGCAGCTGATGACGTAGTTCGGGAACCCGAGAGTGACTACGCAAATGGCCATGACCAACAGAAACATGACACATGCATTCGAATGTTGATGGAGAGAAAGGGCCTCATCTCTGGTATGACATATTTTTGTTGAATGGAAAAAGCGAAAATGAACATAACTATAAAAGATTGATTCGATTGTGACTTTTATTTCAGGACTAGCAACAATCACGGAAGAACCTTCTTTTGGGAAGGAAATGAAGTTCAAGCATCTGGAAAGGGCGGGCAGAAAGGACTTTGTTGCTGGGTCACACTAAAGCTGGCATTTCGGTTACTAGAATATTACACTTCAAAAGTGATGGCATCTTCTCTTCACAAGAATTGAGTGTTATCCAAACAATTTTGACGAATGCAGAGAAAGTTGTGGCTTTATAACTTGGTTTTCTTAGGCTTTGATCGGATTGACGTTTGCTGTCGCGATTTGCAACAAGATTCAAATGTTTCTAGGCAAAGATTGGTTGATGATTTTCAATGAGTACCTTGCTTGCCAATCTTCTTCCAGCAGGACGAATTCATTAGAAATGTGAGTTACTCGCCAAACAGCCCATAAACAACACAAACAATCAACCATAATTGTCAAAGCGGGTGATGCATTTAAAATAAGAGAGCTAGATGGAGGAAATAATGTCGCTTAGGATTTTCATTAGACTGTGCAAAATATATATGGCAAAAAACGTACAAAACCTAGAGGGCAACCCTAAATACAGAAGATACGTTTTCTTTTTCTAGAGATCATGTCCTTGTCGAACTTTACATATGTAACATATATAAAGGATTCTAGTCAGATATGTTTCTTAACTTTTCTAATTAGGTGGAGATCTAGGTAGAGATACATCAATACTCCCTCTCAAATTTGAGCGTGGATGTCAAGAATGTCCAACTTGCAGACAATAGTCTGGAACTGAGCTTGATAAGAGCTTTAGTAAATAAATTAGCTAGTTGAAGGGACGTTGAGATCTTCCGAGGTAGTATGTCATTGGACTAGACTCGCCCTCGGATAAAATAGCAATCCATTATAACGTATTTAGTTAGCACATGATAAACTAAATTCATGTGGTGATGTGTAGAGCTGCCTGATTTTCACAAAAAGTGGTGTGGGTTTACAAAAATGAACGCGTAAATCACTGAAAAATCAGCAAAGCCATAACACTTCACTCACTACAATGACCATAGTGCGATATTCGACCTCCGCTGAAGATCGTGCAACCAACTGTTGCTTTATGGTTCGCCACGAGAATAGTGAACTACTAAAGGAAATGAAATACCCAATACGAGAGTGACGAGTCATTGGAAAACCATCCCAATCTGCATCATAATAAGCAAGTAACTCAAGATTGGTTAAATTACTCAAAATAATTCCTTGTCCAGGAGTAATTTTCTATGAGCGAATGATGTGCTCAGTTGCCTGAACATGTGTAAGACTTAGTTGCTCACAAATTGTTCGAGGATATTGAGAGCATAAGCAATGTCTGGTCAAGTAACAGTCAAGTACATTAACCTATCAATCAGACATCAATAACGACCAAAATCAGGGACCAACTCTCTGCCAATATGAAGGCCATGATTTTGTTAGACATGGACGAGAATCATCCTTCCCACACTCTTTTATAATGTAACAAATATATTTTCTCTAACTGAGAAAAAGACTTTGAGACGTCGTAGAAGTTTTGATACCAAGAAAGTATTTGAGCATCCCTAAATGCATCCCTAAATCTTTAAATGCCAAATTGATCATCAAGTTGACACTTTGTAAAATGGAACATAACACCATGATTGTCAATAAGTATAACATTGTCGACATAAACAAGTAATATCAGGAATTGTCCATGTTGGTGATAAATGAACATATTTTTATCAGCACGAGAGCAATAAAATCCCAAACTCAATAAAGATGTACTAAGCTTGCCATACCAAGTACATGATGTCAGATTGAGACCATATAATAATTTATATAGCTGACAAACAAAGTATCACTAGCTTTAGAAAGCCCATGTGGTATCTTCATGTAATCTTCTTTAATTAAATCACCATGGAGGATGGCATTGTCCACATCTAATAATGAACAAATCACTAACTCTTCATAGTCTTATGATAATCAACACCCTAAATTTGTTAGAATCTATGAGCTACTAATCATGCCATATAATAATCAAGAGAACCATCCGGCTTAAACTTGACTTTGTAAACCCATTTGGAATCAATTGCATATTTTCTGGGGGGGTTGTGTAAAGGAGGCCCAGTCCCACTTGCTTCGCATGTATCACTTGTTGCATGGTGGTGCGCCATTTACTTCAAGTGGTAGATATCACTTGTTGCATGGTGGTGCATCAACAAGTATATTTTATAGCTTCATTAAAAGACTACAGCTCGTTATGAGATATTAAGGTTGTGAGGTACATTTTACGTGCCTACAAAAACCATTTATAATTAATAAATTATGTCAAGTACTTAACCAGATTATCTAACGAGAGTGGTGAATTCAGGAGTGGCAAGGTGAGTGCATAGGTAATTGAAGGAGGATGCTGCACTTGAAAATGGTAGAGATGGGCTAAAACTTATCATAAGCGAGTGCTTCATTGGGGCTCTGCAACACGCATCTTATCCATAGAAGGTGATTATGCCTGAACTTGAGTGATTGGCATTGTAAGAATAATTGCTATAGATTCTCCATAGTGCTTGGCCTAAATATCTTCCTCATGAATTGGAGAAGCGAGAACAGTGAAAGAGTTTCCTTCATGGTCAAAATCAACATTAGCTATTGGTGACCATATGATTTGCCAAGTCTAAAGCAACTTAAAAATTAGAACCATTCTGATAAGGAAAAATACCCTCTATGAAAGTACCATCTTGAGATAAGTAGAACTTGTTGGTAATCAGATCATATACTCGATGCACTTTTTGATTAGAAGGATAACCATGATAACACTTGTGTGACTGTGCTCATCAAACTTATGGGCTTTTGTCTGACTATGAACATAAACAAGGCACTTAAAAACTTGAAGGTGTTCAAACCGTGTAAGGCGGCCAAAGATGATAGAAAAATTCCATGCTCTTCATGATATTTTTGCATCTTGTAGAAACAAAATTTGGACCCGTTGCATGTCCGAATGTTTTTGCCACAAGATCCAAATTGCGTGGCTACCATATTACAGAATGAAATCAAATATTGCGGGACTTTTGACTTGTACTTCATGAAGAAAGCCCAGACCCCTCAATTATAATCGTCGATAATTATAAAATAAATATCTTGCACCACTAGAAGAAGGAGTTCAATACAGACCATAAATATCGCAATGGATCAACCCAAAATAATCATTTGACTTGATAAAACTTGTTTTAAAGGGTAATCTTGTATGTTTGGCTCTAAGGCAAGAGTTAAAATGGGTTAAATTATAAAAAATAATAAGGTTCTAAAACAAATCTAACTACATCTTCTCATATGACATGGTCAAGGCATTGATGCCATTTTCAAGCATTTGCTTTTGCTTTTTCCAAAAGTATTCTTCTCCTTGCATGTTCTCAAAGTAATACATACTATCTCATTGTCTATCCATTATAATCAGGATTTTCAAAGTTAAGTTCTGTATAAAACAAGAATTATAATAAAAGTTATCGAATAGTTGTAATATTTCATCAATTTGCTCACATACATCATATAACCTTTTAAATCTGAAATATGTAAAACATCATTCAGACAAAAATTTGGGGTTATACAAATTATCCCTACAGTCATAACATGAATGACATCTCCGTTCAGAATTCTTACAGATGAATGAGCAATATCATTAGTCTCATTGATCACACATTCATGATTATACGTGATATGATCTATGGCTCCATTGTCCATCACCCACTATAAATTGAAATTTATCTTACCGACCATATTTGCACACGGATGAGACAAAGGAATTAGAGCAAACTTTGAATCCACCTTTCCAACAAGATACCACTTTAAAGGAGGCCCCGTCCCACTTGCTTTGCATGTATCACTTGTTGCATGGTGGTGCGCCATTTACTTCAAGTGGTAGATATCACTTGTTGCATGGTGGTGCATCAACAAGTATATTTTATAGCTTTATTAAAAGACTAGAGCTCGTTATGAGATGTTAAGGTTGTGAGGTACATTTTACATGCCTACAAAAATCATTTATAACTAATAAATCATGTCAAGTACTTAACCAGATTATCTGACGAGAGTGGTGAATTCAAGAGTGGCAAGGTAAGTGCATAGGTAATTGAAGGAGGATGCTGCACTCGAAAATGGTAGAGATGCGCTAAAACTTATCATAAGCGAGTGCTTCATTGGGGCTCTACAACACACATCTCATCCGTAAAAGGTGATTGTGCCTGAACTTAAGTGATTGGCATTGTAAGAATAATTGCTATAGATTCTCCATAGTGCTTGGCCTAAATATCTTCTTCATGAATTGGAGAAGCAAGAACAGTCAAAGAGTTTCCTTTATGGTCAAAATCAACATCAGGTATTAGTGACCATATGATTTGCCAAGTCTAAAGCAACTTAAAAATTAGAACCATTCTGATAAGGAAAAATATCCTCTATAAAAGTACCATCTTGAGATAAGTAGAACTTGTTGGTAATTAGATCGTACACTCGATGCACTTTTTGATTAGAAGGATAACCACGATAACACATGTGTGACTGTGCTCATCAAACTTATCGCCTTTTGTCTGACTATGAACATAAACAAGGCACTTAAAAACTTGAAGGTGTTCAAACCGTGTAAGGTGGCCAAATATGATAGCAAAATTCTATATAACTAAATATGACTCTATATAACTAAATTTGTGTTTGTATGACTAAATATGCCCTGATATGACTTAATATTACTCAATGTGATTTGATATATCTAAATAAGACTATGTATGACTCAATTTGACTCAATATAACTAAATATGACATGATATGATTTGATATAACTAAATATGACTTAATATGATGAGCATTCTTAAATAGAACTCAAAATGCAATAAAAACGTATGAATATTACATTATACGCCTCAATATATTTAAATATAACTCAATATAGATAAATATGCCTCCATATAATGAGATATAATTAAGTTAAGGTAAGTTGGCAAGGAAAAATCTAAGTGTTGGCCACTTATTTTGGCTGGTTTCATGACTTTTATGCAGCCAGCACAAAGTTGGCACCCTCCACCAAAAGATTGGTGCCCTCCAATGCAAGGATTGGCGCTCTCCAAGTCTCAATTGGTGCACTCCAAGTCACTGTTGCATTGACGTCTTTCTTTCTAGCAATTTGGACCACTTAGACTCTGAACAGGAAGACGCCCTTTATAAATTGTAGCTAAGGATGTCTTCTTTCAAATGCTGCTAACGGCGCCTCAATCCGACTTAGTATGAGGAAGTTATGATTTTTAAAGTCAGAAGAGGTCAAGGCTGGCGTAGGCATATGACGCCCTCCATGGCATCTTTGGCGCCCTCCATGGCAAGCCATAGATTTTTTTGGTGGTTCTAACTCCATTGGGCTTCCTTTTCCTTCATTTTTGATGCCTTCCTTGCATTGGTTTGTCAAAACCATTTTGCTCGCAACCTCGTGGTCTTGCTCGTGCATTCGTCAAATATTGTCCAGAAAGCTCCTATAAAATGAGAAAACATAGTAAAAACACAAAATCACGTGAAACGAACAAAATGTATAATTTATAAGATTTATACAAAGAGAACATAAGAAAACAATTAATTACAAAGCTAAAACTACACTAAAATGTACACGAATAATGAGTGTTTTTGACACTCATCAACTTCTCACCCTACAGAAAGGCCGAGTACATGCGGGCCAAGAGGATGTCCCTCTATGCCCCCTAAACGACAATGCTTTCTCTCTTGCGAACTCGTATTTCTGTTTTTTTATTTCAAGAGTACAAATGTCATTAGAAAATTATATTAGCCTGATGACATTAACAAGGGACTAAATAATATACTTACAACAAATTAGAGAAGTTAATAATATTTTAGAAATAGAGAGATTGAATCTTGATTTAAGCAAACCAAGTACAATATTAGTAAAAAACCGAAGATCCGGTATCCCTATTCCCTACCGAGCCTTTTAGGAGTTGAATACTATTTTTACCTTACGTGTGTGTTGTTTTGCGTGTAACTGATTTCAAGTTAATCCAGTGATAACAAATTTAAGATTTTCTTAACGGTTTCATATTTTATGAATTGACAAAGATATCACGAGGAGATTGATTTCTAAATAATGTTGTAATTCTAAATAGCAAAGATTTACCGGATACAAAACTGTTACCTTGCAACGACATGGGGAAGGAGTAATCGAAGCCATCGACGAATTCACATTAAAAATTCAGGTTGGTTCACAAGAAATGATAAAAATCGGTCGCATTGTGGAAAAACAAGTGAGCTGGGTTTTAATTAAGGGTTACAACCTAATCGATAATTTAGGATATAAAAATTATTGGGGAATATAATTCACGGTAGACCAACTGACCAAGTCCTTTAACCATGTGGCTGCCGTCCTTGACCCAACAATGTTTGGCGTATAATTTTATTCGGGCCAGCTGGACTTAAAATCATTGATCATGAAACCTAAATTACAAACCTAAATTTTCGTCATCGCGCACTTAAAGCTGGGTTGAATATAAATTAAAATATTAAACAGTAAAATATATAGTTTTGACCTTTTTCGAAAGCAACACATGAATCTGATTAGAGGTTGCCTAATAATCTAATTAAGAACTTGCTCGCAGATCTCTTCCGCGGCAAAATTACACGACTGATGCATGTAGTTAGACTTTGAAACCTTTTAGGTCCTTTCTTTCTCTTATAAAAAATCCTAGTCAGATATGTTTCTTAACTTTCCTAATTAGGCGGAGAACTAGCGGAGATACATTAATAATATAGGGCGACATAGAGGCAATTTATGATGAATGTAATAACCATACATCACAGTTTTAACGATAAAAATAAAGTTACTATTTGTTCTTACTTAGCCAAGTGTTCTAATTTATGGCATGATAGATTAGGACCTGCAAATTTAAACTCGCTAAGAAAGTTAGTAAGTTTAAATTTATTATCGAATCTAGAATTCAACTCATATGATATATGTGAAGTATGTATGGAGGTTAAAATGACTAAACTACCTTTCCATTCGGTGGAGAGAAGTACTACGCCTTCATAGTTAATTCATAAGGATGTTTGAGATATGATACACGCGCAAACTAAAGGCGAGAAGAAATACTTTATCATACTTATCGATGATTGCACAATATATTTCTACGTATCTCCTAAAAGGTAAAGATGAAGTGATATGATCCTTGGTAGGAGAATCACAACGGACCGTGCTACTCTTAGATAGAAAGACCGCAACCCACGAATCTGAGCTTTGCAAGAACCTTGGACGAACCGCAACCCAAGCAAATGAACAATTTGAGAACCTTAGTCTAAGGTCGAATCACGCCACAAACGAGGATGGAAGACTCGCTTGATAAGTGAAGGTTTCATCCTAGCTAAGTTAACCAGCCTAAGCAAGAACACACAATGAGTATCAAACTCACAGATTAGCCAATACTAAAGTTATCACCAAGTTGAATTACGTTTTATTAAGCTAGGAGTCCTTTATATAGGCTCCAAAAGTCTCACATATTCCTAAACAAACAAACTCCTAAAAACGAGCTCACAATCTGGCGGAATTATACTTATTCCTAAATAGGTGAATTCTGGCCAAATGAAATCTAACTAAACAAGAAACAATCTAAACATATAATATCTAGTAAATATATAGTAGATGCACGTCTTAAAGAAGCCAAAGGTTGTTTGAATATAATTTCCTAATCAAAACAATTGACTTAACTAAATAGCTTAAGTAGAATCTGAATGAATCCATGCTCTCAAAATAGGTTGATGCACATCCAAAGTAGGTTGATGCACATCCAAAATAGGTTGATGCACGTCCAATATAGGTCAATGCACGTCCAAAATAGAAGATCTTCACATGTGCATACTTCTAAAAGATTGCGTACATCCTAAGCTTCCAAATTAGCTTAAAAAATGTGCATGGACTTAGCATGGGCTTCTTGGACGTCCTTGGTCTTGCACACATTGGATTGAGCCCAAACTTCTTGCATTAAATTTAGCTTGAAACTTCTTGGCCCATCAGATTCATATCATTTCCCTTCTCTTGAAAGAGATTTTTCCTCAAATCCTGGCATTCGTCATGCATTCTTGGATGAATAATATTGTTGGAACTAGATTTAATCTTCGAACTTCATGGCTGCACTTGATATCTTCCACTCCAACTGAATAAATACTTTGAGCATAAAAAACATGATGTCATCTCCAACATGAAACCCAAGAACCTACTTGTTTTTACAAGCCTTTCATTGAACTTCAAATTATTCCACAAGTTGAGCAATGTTGAGCCTCCAACATAATCATACTTATCAACTTCTACGAAGTCAATATGATCAACATGTTCAATAATAAAATCTGGAGGCATGTAAGATATAGGCTGAACCTCTTCCTTGTCATTAGCAACAACAAGTTTTTCATGTTCACCAATAATAGTAATTAAACGCCTCTTCATGTGATCAAATTCCATAACTTCGGATTCGTCAAACAAATCTCTCAAGTAAAGAAGTAACATGTCATGCTCATGAAAACAATCTCCACCAAATCAATCAATAGAAAATTCACCAAACTCCTCCCATATCAAAACATCATCAACAATTTGATCAGAATAACATACCTTCTCCTCAGTTTTGCACTTAGCTTGAAAGATGTTCTTATGTCGTACTTCATCAACTTTCTTTAAATGTAAGTCAATTTCTCTAACCAAATCTACTTTTAATTCCTCCTAATTGTAATCTCCTCTTTGCCTTGCCTCTCTACATTGGCAATCAATTCTCAACCTCCTAAGACTCCTTATAGAGCCTACCTTTTCATCTTGATCAGATTCATCTCCACTCGGCCCTCCAATAGGTGCTTTACTCCTTTGTGCATAAAGTTTGCCTCTTGGTTATTGCCTTGTGCGAGATGGCATTCATGCTTCAGTGCAATGGCTCAATCTCCGCTCGTAACATATGTTGGAACTTTCCTGTTAAGGCCTCCATAAACACCTTAAAATCAATGTTCCTTAAAGTTTGCCCTTCCTGAAACATGTTGCTTTTTTTGTTTTCTATTTATTTCTCCTCCTTTTTTTTCATTTTTTTCTTCTTTTGATCAGAATACACTACCTAGACTAACTAAGTCACGAATCTGATTGCTACGACACAAAAAAGTGAATCAAACTACTATGACAAATGAATTAGATACTAGACTAACAAAACAAAAGGTAAAGATAGATAGTAGCAAGCCATAGCTCTGATACCAAATGATATGATCCTCGGTAGGAGAATCACAATAGACCGTGCTACTTTTGGATGGAAAGACCACAACCCACAAATCTAAGCTTTGCAAGAATCTTGGACAAACTGCAACCCAAGCAAATGAACAATTCGAGAACCTTAGTCTAAGGTAAATTCACAAGTAATTCATGAAAGGATCACTAGCTAGCACTGGAAGGGTTCTATGGTATTTAAAACATACCATGAATCATGACATACACTATACTAAATATCCAGCTGTATTCGAAGGATATAGTGATGTAAACTAGATATCGGATACTAAGGACTGCAAATCTACAAGTGGATATGTATTCATTAGAGGAGGAGGAGCTGTGTCTTGGAAGTCCTCTAAATAAATGTACATAGCTTGATCCACCATGAAGTTAGAATTTATAATACTAGACAAAGCCATGGAAGAAGCTAAATAGATCAAAAACTTCTTAGAGGATGTTCCATGTTAACATGTCCGCAATCAAGAGAGTATAGAGTATAATGTAAATTGGAAAGTTTCAACACATCTTTTGGAGACACAATATCGTTAGACAATTGATCTCTAGTGGGATGATTACCAATTATTATGTAAAGTTCAAGGATAATTTAACTGATCCTTTTATGAAAGGAATCAATAAAGATCTTATATACAATGCAATAAGAGGAATAGAATTAAAATCCACACACTAAGGACATCTATAGTAGTAAATCAACCTTGATGTGGAGATTCCACAAACTTGGTTTAATGAGACAACTAAGTTATTGAAGGTTTAGTTAATTACTTAGAACCTATCTCATTCTCAAAAGCTGACCAAGTGTTGACATGTAGAGTTGTAGTAAGATTAAACATTATGCTTTTAATAATTCTTATACCTTGATAAAGGTGGCATATGGCAGGATACTCCAGATAGGAGATTTCTTATGTAAGTGTGAAGTGAGGCCACATCAAATGGAAACACACTTATCAATCTAAGATATGGTCTATAGCCAAAACAAACATAACGTGAGAACTCAAATATATTAGGGTTGTTATTTATACATCATATTTACTAAGCATTGAGTAAATCTGATAACATATTACTAGAGAAGGTCTAAAGCCACAAGCTACCTGCCTTGATGCGATAATAACACATCAGAACTTTCGATTAGAGTCTACATACATTGGTCATCATTCATGTAGAAAAATGTTAGATTTTTTTTAATGAGCCCAAAGCCTAAAAAACCCAAAGCCCAAAAAGCCCAAAAGTTAAAGGTCAAGTTAAGGTGCTATGGAGGTGTGTACCACATGGAATACAGCAAGAAGGATTACCCGAGTACAAATATAGCATGGGCACGAGACATGTCAAAGAACCATTCGGGGCACAGGCATGCTCATAGACGTGGGCCCAAACCTAGGGCAAAGACAGGGAACTCCCACTTGGCACTTTGCACGTCGCGAGGAGTTGGAGGAGCTCTAGTATTTTAGAAAGTTCTAAAAAGATCCAGAATCTTGATAGGCAATAGGATACATCCAGACAACCCTCCGAAGGGACACAAAGGATAAGATAAGCATCTTGATAGCCCTCTAAAGGGACACAAAGAGGTTGTTAGATCCTATCTAGAAGGGGGATTGAAGGGACACAAAGTGTCATATTGATAGCCAACCAAGGGATTCCAATACACTTCAAGATAAGGACAGAAGTGGTGTCCCTACAGATGGTCTGCCCTTATAGCCTATAAATAGGCCTAGTCCCCTTGCTTTTCCTTTATCCTAGCAACACTTACATTCTCTAGCATTGTTGTCTTCTTCCTCCTTTCTTCCAGTCAAAGTTCGTCTAAAAATTTTGGGTTATATGTGAGTTCCCCCAAAGTTTTGAGATTCGTAGTATAATTATCCTAACCAAAATTCAGATCGGTGACTGGCAGTAGACTAAGCTTACCTTCTACGAATACCATAATCTAGCAAGCCTCAAAAAACACACATAAATATCATCATATCAAGAGTGCGAATATAATTTTGCATAAATATATTACAAATAAGCATAATTCTAAAATTGTATGTCTAGGATCACAACTATGTAAAATGGAGCAACCTAGATTATAAAGAAGAAGTACCATCTGAAGATCTTCAAATCTAACATAGAATAAAGACAATAGGTTAAATTAGAAGAATGGATAAAGACACTCTCCAGATATCAACCAATACCTAAACTTCTTCTTCACCTGTGGATATTATAGGTAACATACATTTAACTGACCAATGAATCACATCATACACAAAATTGTCAACATAAGTCAAATATCAAATTATCACTTCACAAGTAAGGTCATCAAAGTATCACGTAACAACATAATCTAATTTCAGATATTCAAAAACAGATACATCACACAAATGGAATGAGCTTTAGATAGGCCGAGATTGTGCCACTCCCACACTAACACAAAGATACCATATCTTAAAGGTGCCGTTAGAACAAACTCCACTGGCTAGATATATCATATCAAATCCAACATATCTTCAGTATATATGCACATATGCCAACATTCCTGGTTGGTCATAGGTAGGTCTCATCATCCACTATCTCACAAAAGACTCACTAAACATACTTATCGACCAAGATGCATTGGTCACACATACAAACTTATATCAAACACTTCACATCATAATTGGGACAAATAAGAACAAATCTATCAAATACCCCAAATAATATCAAGAACACACTAGCAAAGATCCAAACAGAAGGCACACTTAAAAATATAGTTAGCTATAGTTAGCACATATATATCAAATCAAGCACATAAATCATATATAGTTAGCTAAAACATATGTTACAGGTAATATCCACTTACCTAGATGAAAATCTCTCAAATCACACAAAGAAAAGTCTATACTCCACTTTACATCTGTTAGTTCTCGAGCTCAAATCATCAATTAACTAGCCAAAAGAGCAACCCGACTGTCGTTAGCAACCTCCCAAGCATGTAAGAAACATAAAACTCATCCTAAACCCTAAATTTGGATTCCTACAAGGCTATCTCAAAATCATGCAATGATCCACAAATCACACCTTCTAAGCTTAGCTCTTCTTCATCTATCCACATATACTCAAATCTTACCTCCAACTCACTTTAACCTCCATCATCTAAGTTCATAAAAGCTTATTCAAACCCTTCACACATACTAACTTCTTCAAGGCAAAGAAAGAATCCCTACTTAAGTGAAGCAAAACCTTTCAAAACTAATTACCTAATCCTTTAAGTTATTGAAATTGATGCGATAAATATCGGGTCTAAACTATGTGGAAGAGAACATGATCGATCAAGTAATAGAATGATAAGTGAGATCGCTCCACAGGGATAGATGGATCAATTCTCTAAGTACTGGATTATGAATTCTCAACCTTAATTTAAGCAATTCAATTTGAATGATTGGGTTGTGATTAATTACTTTGAATCGCAGAACAAACATAAAGTTGTCAATCCTAAATTTGCACAATGATCAATTAACTTAACGAAACAAAGAAGATGAGAACTTAGCCTGTGTTACGAATTAAGGTCATCATTCTTAACAAGTGAACACTCAATACGAATCAACCAAGTAATCAATGATCAAGTAAATGAATGAAAAGACAACATCTGACCACGAGTTATGAAAATACCTCGTTGATTGATTAATCCAAATAGTCGATTACAATTATCCAATTCGAAAGAGAACAAGATGAAAAGAAACTAAGGTTTGAGTCTTACGTGAAAACGTTCAAGAGTCCCCAAAATTTGGTTCTAAAAACCTTATATAGTTCTCTGGTACAAACCCTAGAAATTGAAAAGTCCTGGCCTGACTAAACAAGCGAAATAGTTTTTTCTCGAACAACCCAGTAGGCGCTGGCCAAACCTAACAGGTACTGGCCTACAATCTGGTCCTTCACAGTGCTCACCGGATTTTCCCAGTGGGCTCTGGCTAATCATCATGCATCTTCACAGAGCCCTCGATACCTCGTTCATCCATTCACAATCGTACCACTTCTCACCTCTTTGTCAATCCATGCTGGATACCTACAAAACAACCAACTTCCGACAAATCTCCCACTTCTCAACATAAACACAAAATGCATTAAAACATACTATGACCTAAAACAAAATGGACTCAAAATACGAACAAACTATGCATAAAACATAGGTAGATGTGTGTCCATTTACATGCACATCATAACTCCACACTTAATTTCTTGCTTGTCCCTAAGCAAGTTGTATCAAAATTACGGTCAAACGGTTCCTTCTTACTTAGAACAAATCATGGCATGCTTCATCCTATTGCTAAGCATTCGTCTTATTCAAGTGCCAAGAGTAGAAACTATGTGAGCATAACAACCTCAACTATTTAACCCAATTTTTGCACTATGTATACCATGCACAAGAATTGACCACTCAGAGGGTAAAAACCTTTTATGCTCACATGTAGTGGTGGGTCAGCTGCCTATCACTCGCACGCATGCTTGAGATCTCAAAATGTTATACTTCGCACTCAACACTATCTTAAGTAATGCGAGGTTAGTAATCAAAGGGGACTTTGCATAGGGTTTTAATGTGGCTTAGGGTAAGGGGAGGATAAATTATTGGGTAATGGCTAGACCACCTAATCCGAGGGTTACATCAGAAATCTAACTCTCGGCTATACTAAGCAACTAACCCTTATAACAACTAACCACTCAACCTAGCGTTTCCCAATCCTAGAGGCTATTCACCCCGGACAAGTCACTTACTTTTTTGGTGTGCTTTTTTCTTTCTTTTTCTCTTTTCTTTTGCACTTTTTACATGATAAAACTTTTCGTTCTCTTTTTGCTTTTGTGCACATAATTTCTCTTTTGTTTTCCACACTTGCACATTCTTTGGTGACTTATCCTGGCTTTGAATATTGACCTCTATCTACCACTTTTTTCATTCATTTTAACACTTGCACAATCTCACCCCAACTATGCTACCAAATGCACCCTTATAGTTTATACCCACAAGTGTGTCCTATTCTCTCGGACTGGACAGTTAAGGTGGTTGGGGGATGAAATTTAGCTTGTATGGTGGTGTGCAAAAAATATCAATAAACAAGTCTAGGCTCAATAGGGTTATGCAATGGATAAGATCGGGTTTTTGGCTCTAAGGCTCTAGGTTCAATTTCAAAATGGCCCCTGATATCTAACTCACCCCACACTACAAAATCATGCCAAGTGCTAGTATACTACTCTCATCACCTAACGCATGCAAGCATCTTATGAAAAAAAAATTTGGAGACAGTTGTCTCCTCCTTTGGCACAAAATTTCTCATGAGGTCACTCATCAAGTCTCATGCATGGTCTACCTAGTGCGACTATCAACCTAAATAGCCAAGGGTATAGTTCCTACATAATTCTATTCCAGACATCTCAAATTTGATTCCCGACTATGCAACAAGATTTGGCTGCCATTCTAAGTTTATAAGTTCAGAGGGGAGTTCATCAGTTGCAAACGACTCAATCACTTCAATCAAAAACACATGCCACATATAGAACAGACTCGATCACATGTGTATGTTAACAGAAAAAACAACAGAAAACACTCATACCCATCACAAAGCACACAAAGTGCAACTCCATACTTAGAGAGCACATTGTCCTCAATGTGAGGTGGCACACTATGCAAACAACAAAAAAGAGACATGAACACAATTGCACGACAAAGGCAGAGAAAAGGGACAAAAACACCTGTTCAAGGTTAAGGAGGCGGCTATGGTGGATATTGACTCCGAAGCCATGCCTATTGTGCTCGGTTGTACTCTTGGTCGACTTGGTATTGACTCTGGAAGGTAGCTTGTTCGGAGGCGAGGGTCTGGATCTAATCTCCAAGTTCTCCAATCGTTGTGCTAGGTCAAGAACTGGTGGTGGTTCAGGTGCGGAGTCCTGCAGTTTGTCTCGAACAACCTTGCGATCTTCCCACTTGATAATCTGGTAGCTAATGGCAACACGATCATTGCTCTTGGAGAGGAGATGCCTTTTCACTAACAGATCACGAGTAATAGTGATTGGCCAGAATATGTCCTTCTTCAGGGGAGGTTCCTGGTTTGGTAAGAAATGACGAATAAGCAAAGAGATAATATGGCCAAGTCCTAGCCATTGGAGGTTAGTCAATTGCAGCATACATTTTATAACATCACAAATCAAGTTAATGGTATTGAATGGCTACTATTGTCGGACACAAGTGAGGGCATAGAGTTAGGGTTGGGTGATTTGGCTATTCTCATACTGGCTGCTAAAACATGCACACATAAACTGGTGTAGGATACACAGGTGGAGGTCTGGGATGAAGCTAGTGGGGGATTATATCCTATAGTGAGGGAAGCCTGTAAGGTCCTTCCATGCAACATGGGCAGCCCTATCATTTTTAAAATCAAAAGACCCACCCCCACCTTGAAGGTCTAGGAGTTCAATGAGCAATGGTTCATCAACAGTGATTGGCTTACGATGAAGTCGTGTAGTGAAACACAAATTAGGGGCAGTCAATTCAACCATGGTATAAAATTTGACAACAACTTGGGGGTCTACATCTAAGGACGTATTGGCAAAAAGGGACCATCCTAGGTCATCTAGGCCCTCATGCAATTCATACTCAATGTGAAGCTCGTGCATCTCACTCTAGTCAATCATCGCATACTTAATAAATTGCATCACTCGAATTGACAGAATCGCTCACCCTCCCATTCATGACAAATTGGGAAAGGGGAATGGTACCTTTTTGCCATGTTAGTTGACAGAGGTGGGGTCGAGCTAGATTCACCCAGATGATTGGAGGCGATCCGACTTCATTTTAGGGCCATGGCAATGGGTGATGGTAGTCGGTCAATAATTGTCAATGGTCAGAGGTGCTCGGGGGTGGACTTGTTAGGATGGTCTCGATGAGCATAGGAAAGCCCAGTTGACTATTAAAGAAGACATGGAGCGGATAACCTAGAATCTGCAAAATAGGAAACCAAAAAAAATTTAGGAAAAGATTAGGGTTTTTCAGGGGCAGTTGTTCGTATTGGCTATTCGTGGTGGTTGTTTGTGGTCGTTAGGCCGAGTATGGATCGGTGGAGGTATGGGTTGGGCGGCGGAGGATGGTTTGGGGAGATGGAGGGTGTGGATGGAAAGAGTTATGAGGCTATGGTTGGAGAGAGTTATGATGGAAGGAGATTTAAGGGGAGGAGTGTTTATGCCCGATGCCCAGCAGGCGCTGGCCATACATAGTAGGCGCTGGTTCATGGTCTGGTACAATCCAGCGCTCACTGGAGTTACCCAGTAGGCACTGGGATTCACTAGGACAACTTTTTCTCCGTGAATATGGCCTCGTGCTTTCCATTAACCTGTTAATCCTACAAGAACTAAACTAAAATGACACACACATTTGTTTCTGAGGGTGACACTATTTACATTCCCCTATAAACCCACAAACTCAGGAAAACTCGGACAAGTGATGCAAAATAAAAGAAAAATAATAGTAATGTAAGATGTAGTTCTAAGTTAACGTCGTTAGCTTGACGATAGTAACGGCTTACTAGGGTGCTGGATCATCAAGACCGTACGTGATACCTGTTTGTCAAATTGATTACCAAGGTAAACCTTCAAGCACTACCCATTCACCTTGAATTCCTCTTGCATATCTGGGTTTCGAATCTGAACTGCTCCGTGAGGTGAAATAGTGACTACTGTGTTTGGGCCTCTCTATCTGGACTTAAGTTTCCCTGGGAAAAGTTTAAGACGTGAGTTGTATAGGAGTACCTGCTGTCTAGCTTGGAGCTCACGGTGGATGATCTTTTTGTCGTGCCACTTTTTGGTTTTCTCCTTGTAAAGATGGGCATTCTCATACGCGCCTAGTCAAAACTCTTCAAGTTTCTCAAGTTGTAGCAATCTTTGTTCACCAGCCTTGTCAAGGTTCAAGTTTAATCAGCAAAGTGCCCAATATGCCTTGTGCTCAAGCTCGACTGGCAAGTGACATGCCTTCATGCCTTTCTGTACACCAGCTGGTATGGTGGTATCCCGATGAGGGGTCTTGTATGCCATTCTATATGCCTATAGTGCATCGTCGAGTTTACTGGACCAATCTTTCTAAGATGAGTTTACAGTGACTTCCAAGACTCGTGATTTTGCAATTTGACACCTCGATCTGACCATTGGTTTGAGGATGATAAGCTGTAGCAATCTTGTGAGTGACTCCATACTTTATCAGTGCATTTGCGAGTAGATTATTACGGAAATGCTTGTCTCTGTTGCTGATGAGAATCCTGGGGGTTCCAAAATGGCTAAAGATATTCTTCTACAGGAACTTGATGACTACTTTTGCATCATTGGTTGGGAGTGCCACTACTTCAACCTACTTAGAGACATAGTCACCGGCTAAAGGATCCCATGAAGTCTATCCCCCAAACGTCAAATATTTCCACCTTCATGATCCCTTGTTGTGGCATTTCGTGATCACAACTCTTCATGAATTTTGTAGTATCCTTGAACAGGGAGGGCCAGTAAAAACCGCTTTGTAGTACCTTGGCCACAGTACGCTCACCGGCGAAATGACCTCCATATGAAGAGTTGTGGCATTGGTGTAGAATGAGTTCATGCTCCTCATGTTGTACGCATCTTTGTAGCAGCTGGTCTTTCCCTTGCCTGAATAGGTACGGCTCATCCCACACGTAAAATCTGACATCATGTAAAAATCTTTTCTTCTGATCGGAAGAAAGGTTAGAGGGCATGATGTTGCTAACAAGATAATTAAAAAAATCAGCATACCGAGGCACATATATGACATTTAGTGTGTATAATTATTCATTCGGGAAAGATTTGTTAATGGAAAAGAAAGGTGTTACCGATGGTTTCTCAAGGTGCAAAAGATGATCATCAGCCACTGGGTTGTCCGCTCCCTTCCGATCATGTATTTCGATGTCAAACTCTTGAAGAAGAAGGATCCATCTGATGAGCTTAGACTTGGCATCCTTCTTAGTGAAGAGGTAGCGTATAGCTACGTGGTCCATGTATACCGTTACTTTGCTTCTGAGCAGATACACACGGAATTTATCAAGGGAGAAGATTACTGCTAGAAATTCCTTTTCTGTAGTGGCATAGTTGACTTGAGCAGTGTCCAGTGTGCGACTGGTATAGTAAATAGCATGAAATCTTGTAGTCTTTTTCTGACCTAGTACAACTCTAACTGCATAGTGACTTGTATTGCATATGATCTCGAATGGTAGATCCTAGTCGAGTGATGTAATGATTGGAGTAGAGACAAGCACTTCCTTAAGAGTTTTGAACACTGACTGGCATTCTTCATCAAAGACAAAGGGAACATCCTTCTGAAGTAACTTGCACAATGGTTTTGTAATCTTGGAGAAGTCTTTGATAAATCTTCTGTAAAACCCAGCGTGGCCTAGAAAGCTCTGTACTCCCTTAACTAATAGTGGAGGAGGAAGTTTGTCAATAACTTCTAGCTTGGCCTTATCAACTTCTAGTCCATCACTAGAGATTTTGTGGCCGAGGACCATCCCTTCAGTGACCATAAAGTGACATTTTTCCAAGTTGAGCACCAGGTTAGTTTCATTGTAGCGTTCTAAGACCTTGCCCAAATACAGAAGGCACTCCTCAAATGAATCTCCGAAGACTGAGAAATCATCCATGAATATCTCAATTTAACGCTCAACCATATCGGAGAAAATTGCCATCATATACCATTGAAAGGTGGCAGGTGCATTACAGAGTCTAAATAGCATTCGACGAAAAGCGAAGGTACCATATGGGCAAGTGAAAGTAGTTTTCTCTTGATCTTCAGGTGTAATAGGAATTTGAAAATAACCAGAGTAGCCATCCAGGAAGTAGTAGTAAGGATGACTTGCTAGTCTATCCAACATCTGATCAATAAATGGCAGTGGAAAGTGATTCTTCCGAGTAACTTTGTTTAGCTTCCAGAAGTCAATACAAACTCAATGCCCCACCACTACCCGTGTAAGGATGAGCTCATTGTTTTCATTAGGGACGACTCTTATCCCTCTTTTCTTTGGCATGTATTGGGTAGGGCTGACCTACTTTGAGTATGAAATTGGGTAGATGATACCTGCATTGAGCCATTTGATTACTTCTTTCTAGACTACCTCCTTTAACTTTGAGTTAAGCCTTCGCTGGGCTTCCAATGATGGTGTGAAGTCCTCCTCTAGAATAATCTTATGTTGACAAAGAGATGGACTAATACCTCTTACATCGCCAAGTGTCCATTCTATTGCTTCCTTATGCCTTCCAATTACCTTGAGGAACTGTTCTTCCTGCTCATCTGTTAAGAATGTAGAGATAATTACAGGAAGCTGATTATCCTCACATAGGTAAGCGTGCTTGAGATGACCTGGTAGTGGTTTGAGCTCCAATTCTAGTGGTGCGAGAATAGATTCTTGCAGCTTTGCTCTTGGTGTATTGTCCAACTTTAGCGATTCTGTTGCACGTACCCATGATACTTGCTCTAGTGATTCAAGATTAGCTTTTTCCACTTCAAATTCTTGCACTACTTCCCAGTTATTTTTGGTGGGAGCATCTAAACTGCTCACAATCTCATCAATCACATCAATCCTGTAGCAGTCATCATCAATAGAAGGATACCTGGCGGCATCAAAGATATTGAACAAGACCTCATCATCACAAACCTTAAATCATAATTCTCCCTTCTCCACATCAATTCTCATCTTTCCTGTAGTGAGAAATGGTCACCCTAGGAGTAATGGAGTGTCACGATCCTCTTCCATCTCCATCACAATGAAATCCACTAGAAAGATTAGTGTGTCAACCTTTACCAGTATATTCTCTATGATCCCCTTAGGTCTAGCCACTGATCGATCTGCAAGTTGGAGGACTATGGATGTAGACTTCATATCTCCCAATCCAACATTTCGAAATATAGAGTATGGCATGAGATTTATGCTGGATCCCAGATCAATTAGTGCCTTCTTGAAAATCTGATCTCCAATGGTGCATGGAATGGTAAAACTGCCAGGATCCTTCATCTTCTGAGGAAAATCCTGGCTCAGAACTGCACTACATCCCCTTGTCAAAGGTATAACCTCAAAGTTATCAATACTCTTTTTCTTCGAGATGAATTCCTTGATCCACTTTCTATACGTAGGTATCTGCTCAAACACATCAAGAAATGGGATGTTGATATGAAGATTCTTGAATAATTCCAGGAATTTTTGATAACTAGGATGAGATGCCTGCTTGTTTACTCTTTGAGGGAATGGTGGTAGAGGGTATCTTCTCTCTCATATTGGCTTGACAGTTTCTGTGATAGACTTATCTTTTTCCGCTGCTGTAGGATCTACCTGAAGTTCTTCTTCTTCTTCACTCACTAGTTTTCTTGGTGGTTTTGATGTTGAGCTAGCAGCATTCTTTCCCAAGTCCAATCTACTTCTGGTTGTAATTGCCTTATAGTGTTCTTGCTGGGTAGGAGGGGTTTCCGTGTTGCTTGGGAGTGTGCCTGGTTGCCTTGCATTCAACTAAAGTGCGAGCTGGCCTATCTGAATTTTCAAATTTCTAATCGTGGCTTCATGACTGAGAACTTGCTTTCTCAACTCATCCTCATTCCTCCATTCTTGTTGGGGTGGTGTTTGTTTCTGCCACTTCTACTAGTACATCTGAGGTTGCTGTGGTAGAGGGCCTTGAGCATTGCTAACAGCCACAGGAGGGTTAGATTGCTGGGGTACCTACTCACCTGCATTATTTCTCTAAGAAAAATTTGGGTAGTTTCTCAAATTTGGGTTATATATGGTAGAATATGGATTATTATTCTTGTTCATATTGCCAACTTAGTTCACAAATTCGGCTAACAAAGAACAATTATCAGTAATATGAGGTCCAGTACAGATTTTGCAAACTTGAGCAGGTGTGGCAGGTGGTGCATATGAGGCTTGGACTAACTGTGTGAGAGTTGCCACCTGGGCTTTGAGTGTAGTGATCTCACTATTGTCCTGCACGCTAGCCACTTTTTTCTTTCCACCCGATCTCCCCACTCATGGTTGTTGGTGTCCATGGCTTCAATAATGCATAGACCTTCAATTTCTTCCTTTTCCATCAAGTCACCTCCAATTGTTGCATCCAAGCTGATTCAAACTTGTGATTCACACCCGTTGTAAAAAGTTTGGATAAGCATCCACTCCAGAATCTGGTGGTGTGGATAGTCACAAAGTAGCTTCTTGTAGCGATGCTATGCTTCATGAAGAGACTCGCCACCCTATTGCTTGAACTACGAAATTTTGTTGTGTAGTTGAGTGGTCTTACCTGGCAGGTAGTATTTCTCTAGAAATTTATCTGCAAGCTCGTCCCATGTGGTAAAGGTGCCTGTAGAAAATGCGTCAACCCACTCTCTAGCATCATCCTTCAAACTATACTTAAACAGTCATAATTTGAGGGCATCTGTTGAGACACCATTATACTTGACTATTGAGCAGTAATCTTCGAAGGTCTGGATGTGCTTCAGAGGGTTTTTTGAAGGGTTGCCCCCAAACTCATCTTCACGAATCTGATTAATGAGGCTAGATTCGATCTTAAAATTATTGGCCTTTACGGCTAGATCTTCAATACTGGGTCGAAGGTCGACCAGCCTAGGGTGCGTCTACCTTCTCAAATTATTGTTTCTGGGAACATTGATTACCCGGTTCTGATCTACCATCTCTTCCTTGTGTTGGTCCCTCCTTCTAGAGCAAAAGGTTTGTTCAATTTTAGGATCGTACTCAAGAAGATGTTGGTTGTCAAAACGGGTATGTGGCATACACCTCCTGCACTCTCACAAACTGCAAAACTCAACAAAAAGGATCAAGTGTAGGGATGAATAACAAAGGTGTAAGAAGCTTAGTCTCAAAATCGTGAAAACTGTATCCAATATTAAAGATAGATTGATTAAATCTGTTCCCCGGCAATGACACCAAAAACTTGATGCAATAAATATTAGGTCTAAACTACGTGTAAGAGAACACAGTCGATCAAGTAATAGAATGATAAGTAAGATCATCTCCACAGGGACAGATGGATCAATTCTCTAAGTATTGGATTATGAATTCTCAACCTTAATCTAAGCAATTCAATTTGAACGATTGGGTTGTGATTAATTACTATGAATCCCAGAACAAACCTAGGGTTGTCAATCCTAAATTCGTACAACGATCAATTAACTTAATGAAACAAAGAAGATGAGAACGTAACCTGTGTTACGAATTAAGGTCGTCACTCTTAACAAGCGAACACTCAATACGAATCAACCAAGCAATCAATGATCAAGTAAATGAATGAAAAGACAACACCTGACCACAAGTTAAGAAAATAACTCGTTGATTGATTAATCCAAATTGTCGATTACAATTCTCCAATTCGAAAGAGAACAAGATGAAAAGAAAACTAGGGTTTGAATCTTGCGTGAAAATGTTCAAGAGTCCCCAAAATTTAGTTCTAAAAACCTTATATAGTTCTCTGGTACAAACCCTAGAAATAGAAAAGTCCTGGCCCGACTAAACAAATAGAATAGTATTTTCTCGGATAACCCAGCGGGCACTGGCCTACGATCTGGCCCTTCACAGTGCTCGTCGGATTTTGTTAGTGGGCACTAGTCGATCATCATGCATCTTCAGAGAGCCCTCGACACCTCGTTCATCCTATTCGCAATTGCACCACTTCTCACTGCTTTGCCAATCCACGCCGGATACCTACAAAACAACCAACTTCCAACAGATCTCCCGCTCCTCAACATAAACACAAAATGCATTAAAACATACTATGACCTAAGACGAAATGGACTCAAAGTACGAACAAACTACACATAAAACATAGGTAGATGTGTGTCCGTTTACACGCACATCAGAAATCTTCTCCTTTCCTTTCCTCCTCTTCTTCTCACATTTCTCCAATTATTCTCTTCTTCTCTCCCTCAATTTCTAGTGGATAAGAGCAAATAGGTCGAAGCCTAAGTCTCCCCAATATATTTTCTCAACTTCTAACCAAAAGTTGACACCTAGTCCACTAAAAAGTGGATTTCTGTGTAGCTCAATAGGAGCTGGGGATCCAATAGGCACTAGGTCCCCAATTTGGACTTTTTACTGCACCCCACAGTCTTTGAGTCTCAACAAGAATTATAAAACTCAAAATAGAAAAGTTATAGATGTAGGTATTATGAATCTACTCATCTTAGAATCACCCAAGTTGGAGTTTGTATGAGAAAGTTATGCCTATTTTACAAAAAGTTGACGGACTAAGTCTAAATATTCCTTAAACCAACCGCAATAGAATAAATCAAAGGTTGGGAGTCTTTAGACTTAGCGGCCACTATAAGTGTGGCAATCATTGAGGTTACAACAGTCTCCCCTCTTTATAAAATTTAGTCCCTAAACTTGCTTAACAGAAACTTACTTATCATGCAAACAGATAGGGATATTTGGTTTTCATCTCTTCCTCCATTTCCTAAGTTGCCTCAGTCAATGAACAATTTACCCATTCAATCTTGACCATCAAAAGCTCTTTATTTTGAAGCTTTCTAACTTGTCGTTCCAAAATTGTTATTAAATTTTCCTAATATGTCATATCTCCACTGATCTCCACTATGTGTGGCTCCAAAATATAAGTATAATCATGCAAATACCACTTAGGATAGAGACATGGAATACCAAATGAATATGTGATGAAGATGGTAGCAAATACAATTGATAAGCCACTAGCCCAACCCGCTCTAAAATCTCAAATGGGCTGATATATCTAGGAATGAGTTTGCCCTTTCTTCTAAATCTCATTGTTCCTTTCATAGGTGATATTTTGAGAAGGACGTGTAATCCCACATCAAACTCAATATCTTTTTGTCTCTTGTCTAAGTATGACTATGGTACAACTTTGCATCATATCTTTCTAGATCTAAATAACACGCTCAGACTGACCAATAGTTTAAGGATGAATGACATATGGAAAATCAATGAACAATCTAACGTGCAATCAAATAGTATAGTAAGTAAGTAAGGCTTGAACTGAGAGTTGGACATAAATCTAACTAGTTACAGAGGTGCAACTTGGGTAACAGTTATTTCAAGTGAAAATAGTTTGTTTATGATGACAAAAGTAAATAATGCTAAAAACGCAAAAGTGTAAATGATGGAGTTTTGACAATAAAGACGAACTGAGCATGATACCTTCATGAATTGACTGCTTGTACTGAGGTTATGGTTCTTATGAAGTCCTAATTAGAACCCATTTGCTCATTAAGTTGACAAAACCAAGATCGTGAAGGCCTAAGTTACTAATTAACGTTTTCGCTCATTAACTAGGCTTAGGACTAAAGTAATCTTAATTATGATGATTCCTCTTACCAAGTTATTCTTATGACATCAAGATGTCTTGTTAATGGCTAAGAATATGCCAATTAATTCTTTCACTAACTCGAGTGCCTGTCAATCCACTCTTATTAATTTGGATTGTAACTTAGGTGATCAAGTTAAGTTAAGCATTACGTTCATCAACTAACTACTACTGTGCATACTATTCGAACCATAACCTGATACTGTAATTGATCACATGATAAAGTCATCACACTCAAAAGAAGACTACTTAGTACGCATGACAATAGTAGCAAAAAATGAATAATGAATTCATATTAATAAGACCAGGTAATGAAAGCTTAGTCTGAAAGATTCTGCCTTCTACCCGAAACAAACTAAATGAATCCAGCTGAGAGCCTGCAAATGTTATTCAAATGTATTGGTAAACAAAAGTTATTTTCAAACTAGAGCAAGAGGCATATTTATACCCTAGCCACCAAAAATTTTAGAGAAATCTAGAGTTCTTCCTAACTAGCAGGTCAAAATCACCTAATTAGTCGGGCCAGCTATCGCTGCTCCAGAGATGCCTTCAGATTTTCCTGCACCCACTAGCTTTGTAATGCCCGTTGGCTCCCCTTTGTGACCTACATCTTGGTCTGCTTCATCACCTTGCTCCTTGTTGCACTACTTTCACTTACAAAAACTATGTAAACATCCAAAAAGTGACCATTCAGAGTTCAACCAAAATAGCGAACTAATACACCAAACAAATGTCACAATCATCATAATAACAATGCCAATTTCATCACCTAGATGCACAATCACAAGGCTAATCTAGCGCGCATCACACCCCTACACTTATTCCTTTACTTGTCCTCAAGGAAAGTGCATCATAGCTACCGAGTTAATGGTCCTTTTTGAACATCGATCAATCCACCCCAAGCCATACCCCTTTCACCAAGCATTCACCTTATTGAAATGCTCGGAATAGCAACAGTATAGACATGGTACCCTTGACTGTTTAACCCACTTTTTGCACTTAGTGAACTATATTAGAGAATTGATCACTTTGAGGTTCAAATTTCTTTGTACTCACATATGTGTCTGGTGGTCAACTTTCTATTTCTCACGTACATGTCCAAGATCTCAAAATGGTATTCATACTACTCAGTGTACCTCAACTAGCGTAAGACTTGTAATCAAGGGGGACATTTTCATTGGGTTGTAATGGGGTTAAGGTCGGGGTGAGAATTTGAATGTTTGGGAGGTAGCTAAACCACCCAATCCGAAGAGCTACACACAGATGTTCTAACTCTCATCTATTCTAAACATCTCACCCTACATCTGCTAATTGCTCATCCCAATGTGCCTAATCCTAAGGTCGTTTTGCTCAAGAATTGCCACTCTTTCATTTTGCTTTCTTTTCTCAACGACTTTCCAACTTTCTACTTTCCCATCATTTTTCACTTATTCCTAGCCAACTTTCCACTTTTCCTCTTTTTTATTTCTTTTCTTTTTATTTTCAACATTTTCACTTTATTTTTCTTTCCGTTGCATAATTTCAAGGTGGCTGGTCTCGGCTTCTTTATCAGCCTTAATTCTTCCATTCTCCTCCATTGTTCAACTATTTTCCCTAATTATTCTACCATGTGAATCTTTATATAATTCTCCTAAGAGATGAGTTCCTAATGTATCCTCAAATTGGGTTGTCAGAGGTGGGCTAGGTTGTAAATATGGGTTCACACATTGGCTTAAATTATTTCAATAAATAGGCTTAAGATCAACAAGGCTAAACAACAGATACTGAAGGAATTTTGGATCGAAGGCTCTAGGCTTAATTATTAAAACAGCCCCCGATATGTGACTAATCCTATATTTGGAAGTTATACCAAGTATTGGCATACCACTCTCATCACCCGAATCACGTACGTATCTCATAAATGACTAAAGATGTTTTTCTCGTCCTTGGGCTCAAATATTCTTACCAGGTCACTTGTAAATTTTTAAGTCTAATTCACCTAGTGCAAACAATAACCTAAATAGCCAAGGATATTATCTCTATATAGTGCTACATGTCGCTCTCCGATTTGGTTCCTGAGTGGTGTGGGGTTCGGGCTTGAGGCAAAAAAATTCAATAATTCTAAAGGGGTTCATCATTTGTAGAGAACAAGAGCATTTTGATCAAAAACACAAGCACACACAATTTAAGGGAGCCACATCCATCAAACCAAACAAAGAAACAAAGAAACAAAGACAAGAAAAAAATAAAATTGACAAACTGACAAACACACATATTCACAAAAATGGCCATAAAAAGATTGAAAGCATGTAGAACACACAGGGGCATAAGCTTATGCAAATATTCTCACACTTTTTGAACATATTGTCCTCAATGTGGGGCAGACTCGATCAGCATGCAATGCATAAAAAAGAAACACATGCAGACAAAAACGACAAAGAAAAGTGAAAAGAGATGGAAGTGGGGCTCCCTAGTCAATGATGCGGTAGAGGTGGTGATCTAAACTAACTCTGGAGCCATGCCCAATTTGCTGCATCAGTGGCTTCTTGTATTCCTGCTGGACTGAGAGCCAGTCTCGGTGGCCTTCTTGATCATTGTGGTACTGCTCCTAATGCTCAACTTGATTGGTGGCTAAGTTCTCGACCTAGAGCCACAAGTCATTGATGTAGTCGGTTAAGGTCTCAACCTGGGTTTCTAGGTTACCAATGCATTTAGACAGCTCGTTGACTTCTTCTTGGTGCTCCAGGATTGAGAAGCTGTCGTCCTCACAAAGCTGGTCCTATACAGCCTTGTGGTCCTCCCACTTGATGATCACGTAGGAGGTCATGCCATTCTGCTCGACCTTGGAGACTAAGTACTAGGCATAATTAATGAGATCGCCTGAAACCTTCTCTGTGAGATCTTCGTGACTTGGAAGAAAATTTGCTACCAAAACAGAGATAAGAGTACCAAGACCAAGGTTTTGTGGTTTTTTCCATTGAAGTGTACGAGATATAACATCACAGATTAATGCAAACGTGCTAAATTGCTTCCTATATTGGATGCAGTAAAGCAGATATAACTAACCCCTAGTGACCCAACCATCCTAGTGTTGACTGCTAAAATCATGACTCATAAAGTTGTGTAGAATGCTAAGGTGTAGTTCTTTAATAAGGATGGCCAGAGATAGTGCCTTAAAGCGAGGGAAACCAGAAAGGCTTTGCCACACACTATGGATGATGTCATCAAAAGTAAAATCCAACTACCCACCCTCATTCTTAATGCCTAAAAACTAAGTGAGCAGTGCTCCTACCACAATGATGGGTGTACCATAAATACGTGTTGTGAAGTGGGAATAATCAGCTTTGACAATGAACGTGCAATAAAATTCTAATATGACCTGGGGGTCGATGTTGATAGTTAGGTCAGGAAAAGGTTGCCAACTGCCAAACTCTAATGCCTCCCACAACTCGTGTTCAATACCAAATAATTGCATGCACTTTCAATTAATCATCCAATGGCCAAAAACAGAGCAAGATTTAAACTTTTCATACATGTTGCCTTCCCATTCATGGAAGATTAGGAAAGGTGTGCCATACCTGTCTGATATACTATCAGGATGTTGTGGTCATGAACTAGAGCCCGACAATAAGATAGGGCCAGTTCATTAGCATTTTGGAGCAGCAGAAGGGTAGGAGCTTAATGCCTTGGGCACCATGGTGGAGCTTGAGGAGGAGAGGATGAGTCAGGGTTGGTTTTGAGAGAGTGCAAGAGAGGGGTGGCTGCCGGGTTGGAGGTTTTGAGGTTTGTGAAGTGGGAGAGAAGGTTGCTACATTTTAACCTAAATTACCTAACTTCCAGTGATCACTGCATACATAGCGGTTGTTAGACTCGAGAAGATCTCCTCCTCTATTCCTCGCCCAGCACCTGTTGCAACTGTAGCGATCACTGCTCCTAAAGAAGAGCCTCTCCCTCGTCTTGATTTCTTAGCAACCACTATGAATGTAGCAATCATTGGATTTGATGGACGCTGGATCTGCAAAACAATGGAAGATGTAGGTGAGAGCAGAATCACATATGGTAAAAACATACCAGCAAAAAGACACAAAAATAAGATATGCAAAAATACAAAAAATAAAGTCATATGAATTAAAATGCTAAACATGCTAGTTTTAAGTCGTTAGCTTGACTTGATAGTCCCTATTTCTTAAAGTGAGTCTATGGTGATCTTATCATCAACCTCCTCACTATCTTCCACCTGATGAACTATTGTGAGACTATTACTCTCATCGATTACCGTAGAGGTCCGATGTCCATGTTCATCCATATCTAAGACTTTGTCCATGTCAGAAGCAATACATATGCAACACTAATTATCTTGGTGGAGTAGTGCTTTGGCCATTTGGTTTTCTACCATTTCATCACCAATGCAAAGGGTCAACTTACCTTTGTTGACGTCGATCAAGGCTTTGCTTGTGTTTAGAAATGGTTTGCCGAGGAGTAGGGGGCAATTCTTGTCAGGATCAAAGTCTAAGACCACGAAATCTACTGGAACGTAAAATTCCACAAACTTTACGAGGATATTTTCTGCAATTCCGTGTGGCCTCTTGACTGATTGATCTGCTAATTGAAGATGCAACTCCATTAGTTAAAGATCTCTAAGCCCGAGTTGTCAAAGGATAATAAGAGGCATGAGATTAATACTCGTCGCAATGTCACAAAAATATTTGTCAAATTTTGTCTCTCTGATATGGCATAGGATCGTGAAGCTTCCTGGGTCTTTGAGCTTGGCATGGATGTTCTTAGAAATTTGTAAATTGCAGTTTGTGGTCAAAATGACCATTTTACCTTTATTCCAAGTCTTTTTCTTTGTGATATCCTTATTGAGAAATTTGGCATAGAGTGGCATGTGATCGAGCAGCTCAAGGAAGGGTACACTGATCTGAATTCACTTGACCTTGTCTAGAAAACTCAGGAACTTCTCATCTATTACCATCTTTTTCTTCAACCTCTTGGGGAAATGGTGGTGACTAAATCTTAGGTAATAGAGGTGCAACTAGTTCCTTCTTGTCTTGGGCACTTTGATAGCAACTTCAATTCTTTTCCACTCTTGAGTACTATGGCCTTAATATCTCCTTTAGGGTTATTCTCCGTATTGCTTGGTAGGGTACCGATTGGCCTACGAGTGTTTAAAGCAGCCAGATTCCCAAGTTCTATTTCCATCTTGTTCAACTGCGTAGCTTATCCTTTAAGAAATGTCTCTTTTTTTGTTGACGAGCTTTGCATCGATCCATGCACTGGACTGTCAGTGATTGCTATTAGATGGATTGATGAACTACGCTAACCAACTAATTGATCTTGCAGTAAACACTATTTTATTCTCCGACTAGCTAGTCAATCTTGTCTCTCATTACTTTGACTTGGTTGCTCAGGTATGGTTTCCTGAGTTCTTGTGGAGTGCCAGCATTGGTGGTCTGCTGGCCAAATTGGGAGAAGTTTGGCTGAGTATTTGGTAGGCGAGAGTACCCAAATCTAGGAGATTGTTTATCTGCTACTGCTTGAAGTTCTTGCATAAATAGGAATTCGATGATGGGGTGCGCCTCATTATAAAGCTGACAGGCTTCTTGGATCGCAGCAGCTTTGCCCTTGCTTATGAGAAGGTCATCAAACTTTTTAGAGAGAGCTTCCATCTTTGTTTCGAGCTTGTTGATTGGGTCCACTCTATAAACCCCCTTACTAGAGTCCTTAGGAGTTGACCTATTATACTCATTGTTCCACATGCCATTCACTTCTGCTATTTCCTCCAGTAGCTGAGCTACTTCCTCGCCTGATTTACTCATGAACACTCTGTTAGAAGAAGCATTGATACGTGCTTGAGATGCTTTATCAACTCTCCTATAGAATATCTTCATAAGATTTTCCTGGGTCATACCGTGCTGTGGGAAAAGCTTCCATAAGGACCTGAATTGCTTCCAATCATCATAAATGTTTTCGCCTTTTTTCTAGAAGAATATGTTGATGTCTTGGAGGAGCTGTGCTGACTTAGCCATGGAGAAGTACTTTCGAAGGAAGGCTTGAGTCACTTCACCCTCTAGATTATCATACCACTCACGAGCTATTCTTAGTATTTCCAATCAACTGTATAATTTCAGAGATGGAAGAAGAATGAGACAAACCTATCCTTCTTAGGCATCCATTTTTAGCCACTACAAAAATAAGTATTGATGTTGAGAAAGGAGAGTTGCATTTAAAGTCTGTGATGAAAAGTAGTATTTAATGTCTTCAAGGCAGTCAAATACCCTATTAAAGAGCATGACTGCCATAAAGTTGACATTATTGATAAATTGGTAACCAAGCATATAGACGTGACATTCCCTACAGATAAGCTAGAAGCAGTACTAGAGATTAAGGGAGTAGTGAATAAACATGCATCTCAAGAAGAAGGCCAAACCTACAAGAATCCACCATCATGTTGCCAGAATTAGAGCATAAACCACCGCCACATCACTTGAGATATGCTTACTTGAGTAGAGATAATGAATTATCTGATATTATTACCACATCTTTTAATCATGAATAGGACAAAAAGCTACCACAAGTCCAAATTCACAATAATGACACCAAGGCAGAATCTTGAGGGGAACGAAGAGTGCTTGAAGGTAGACTTGACTATCCACATTGATCTGCACAGATCATGGGTGGAACTTGATGACCCAAGACCTTGGTAATCAATTATAATCATCAAGCTAATGATGTGAACTTAGAACTATCTCTTACACTACTCTTCTTTTTCATTTTTCTAGTGTCACTCGTTTGGGTGTCCTTGAGTTTGTAGGTTCCTAAGGGAATGTATATAGTGTTATCCTCGAATAAAATATTATTTTAGTTCCATTTTTTGTAGGCTAGATAGGTTGAGATGAGTTGTGCTATGAAATCCGAATGTGGAAAGACTAACAAGTGCAAGCCTAGCGACCATTGGATTACCAATAACTGTTGGGGGGTATAGAAATTTTTGACGTTGAACCCTAATGACTACTAGACCCCCAGCATCTACTGGAAGGGGGTTTAGATGCATTTGCATGAGCTGCCCAACGACCACTAGGGTGGTATAGCAGGCTCTAAACACCTCCTCCTCCCACTCACCACCTCCACAACCTTGACCTCAGGCTATCCCTTATCTTCTCACTTTG